>ML664177.1:23976645-24215525 GCA_007570785.1 Antilocapra americana | reverse complement strand
CGGCCGCCGCGCCGCGGCCCCGCTTACCTGGCGCGCCCCGCCCGCCTTTCCGGGAACGCGCGGCCGGGCGGCGGCTGGAGGCGCCCCGGCCTGGCCTGCGGTCCCGGCCGCTGAGGGCGGCGGCGGCCCCGGGCCCCGCGCCCCTCGGCGGCGCCCCGGCCCTCTGCCTGCCGCCGCGGGGCCCGCGCAGGGCCATTTTGGCCCCGCGGCGCCGCCGAGCCCGACTGCCGCGCTGACCTCTGCGCTTCGCGCGGGCCCTCTGGACCCTCGGTTTGCAAACTTTTGCGGGATTTCCGCGCGCGGGGCGGGGCAGGGGGTGACTCCGGCCCGTGCCACCTGTGAGAGGTAACGAGACAGCCCTTGGCCCGGGAGCGGCGATTTGTTTCGGGCTGGGGGTTTCCGTGCTAGCGCTGCGTGAGGACCAAATAAATAAGTAAAACCGGGCATTGGGTTTAAAGGGAGAGATCCGGGACCTCGAAAGGCGTGGGTCAAGAGTGGGTCTGCGTGGGGGCTGCTCACCTGGAGCTGCCCTCCTGATCAGTGACTTGCCCCACCGGGAACGCCTGTGAGCTCTCTGTAGCTCTTGACTGGCGGTGTTAAAAAAATACTAGGCCCCAGCCCATCAGGGACCGTTTCCTTGAGTTTACTGGGGAATTTTGAGCAGTCACATTATTTTCGAAAACAGGGAATCTTAGAAATCTTGCTGACAACTTTTGCAAACTGCTTGCCTTCCTAAGTAGCTAACAGTATCAGTGGGAATACCCTTCATGGTCAGTGTGACTGTGGTTACTCTTTGATGAACATTTACCTAAAGGGCTCTGAAATCTGTCTTAACGCGTGTGTCTAGTTAGGTTTGACATTTATTGAGTATTTCGGGTTTTATGTGAGTGTGATTCAGGAGGCAGAGACGGGGATTTTTGTCATTTTTACCTCCCTGTCCCCCTCCTCCTGGGATATACGTAAAGAACAGAAAGGATACTTTCTGTGCAGGCCCTCAGATGATTAATTGGAATTGAATTAGTTCCTGGATGCCACAGTGTTGCACAGTATGCAGATGAATATAGGATGCATTTCCTGATCTTTCCGTTGGGCAGTCTAGTTGGTGGTGGTGAAATGAAACAGTAAAATGACAGCTTAAGATTGTATTGCATATCCAAAACAAGTGACTTATAGAGCTTATAAATATGCAAGTTTTGGGGGGCTGAGGGTAAGGAGGCTGATAGTTTGAAAAGCTGTAAACATTTATTTTTCAAAAAATATTTATTGAGCATCTGTTTAGTGCCAGGCATAGTGCTCCAGCTTATAGTGCTCTTTATAGAAAAGAGTGAATCAGAAAACCTTATTCTTGATGGAGCTTATTCTTCAGGTAGGATTAGGGAGGAAAGACAGTGAGCTGATAAATAAGAAAAATTGATGATTGAGAAAAGTGTAATGAAAGTACAGGCTGGGGTAGAAGTTGATAGAGGAGGGGGCAATCTGCTTTGATAAGGTGGTCTCAGAGGACCTGTCTAGTAAGATGACTCTTGTGATAAAGAAGAGGGTTCTAGGCAAAGGGAACCATACATGTGAAGATTTCAAAAAGTGGAAAGGAGCCTGGAGTATTCTAGGAACTCAGAAAGGTGTGTGTCATGGTTAGGGGTTACTCTGATGCTCTCCATTCTCCTCCTTTCAACCGCTGGGGTTTGATATCCAGTCAGCTGACCTTTCTGATAGGCAGTTTTGTTGTTGTTTAGTCACTCAGTCATGTCTGACTCTTTGCAACCCCATGAACTGTAGCCGGCCAGGCTTCTCTGTCCATGGGATTTCCTAGGCAAGATCCTGGAGTGGGTTGCCATTTTCCTTCTCCAGGGGATCTTCCCCACCCAGGTATTGAACCCGAGTCTCCTGCAACACAGGCAGATTCTTTACTGCTGAGCTGCTGGGGAAGCCCCTAGTAAGCAGAACCCAGTTTAAAAGGGAGAGGGAGGACTTTAAGACTTCTCTTTGAACACCTGATGAATTTTCTTTTGTCAGAGCTGTGTGTAGCCCTGATTGATTCAGGAACCTGATAGTTACATCTTCTTGAACCAATCTCGATTACTCAGAATGAAGAGAAGCACTTGAAGCTCTCGGGGGTGTTCTCTTATACAACTCAGGTTACAAACCATGGGCTTAAGCAGCTGGATAGGATCTTCATTTGGCTTGTGATATTAGAGCCTCACCTCCCCTCCTTCACCTACCAGATCTTTGGCTTTAGGTCAAACTTGTGATCCTTGGTTGTTTGGTAAATGCCACTTCTCCCCCTACCCCCGAACATGGTCAGTGGCCACCCCAAAGTACTGCCTGTCTGGAGTTGTTAATGACCATGCTCATTCCAGTAGTGGGGTTCAGTTGAGGGGTCACGTGGAATACACGTCATCTAACAGACATTGCGGTGGATCTGTGTGATGAGCATTGTGCTGGACACTGGATCACTCTGCACACTTTTTCATGGTCTGAGGTTTGTGATCCAGGAGTGGTCTCAGTTGAGAATTATTGTTTTTTTTTTAATATAATGCTTGAGTTAAGCCAGAGCTCTGGAGTCCTGGATTTGAATCTCTTCTTTAGGATTTATGAATTCTGTGATCTTGGGCAAGATACTTAACCTTTCCAAGTGTCGGTTTCTCCATTGAAAAGTAGGAATATGGCTTACTTTACAGGAACTTCTAAAATGCAAAAACTGTGGGCCTGACATACAGTTAAGTATGTGATCAACACATATTAGCCATCATCATTGTTAATAGCAACAATGCTCTTACTTATTATGGTCTAATTAATTGTCTCTTTCATTATTAGCAGATGAGTCCCTAATCCCTCTTCATGGAGTTTCTTTAGCTTCGCTATCATTGGGTTCTACCCTTTTCTGTGAACTATTTATTTCCATTTTTCATTATTGAGCATTTCTGTTCAGAATGTTCTCGATGAGTATTCTTTCTGAGTTCAGGTAACTGCTCTCCCATGTACAAGCTCGGTGACCTTGGCAAAATTACTGACCTTTTCTGAACTCTTCTGTTTCTCATTTGTTAAAGTAGGGATAATACTTACAGGCCAGTTGTGAGAATCACATTATTAGGTTAATGCTTATGAAAGTGCTTTGAAAATTATAAAATTTCTACACATATATAAAGGGCCTTCCCAGGTGGTGCTAGTGGTAAAGAACCCATCTGCCAATGCAGGAGGCTAAGAGACACAGGTTCGATCCCTGGGTTGGGAAGATCCCCTGGAAAAGGGAATGACAACCCACTCCAGTATTCTTGCCTGGAGAATTCCATGGACAGAGGAGGCTGGCGGGCCATAAGGTAGCAAAGAGTTGGACACAACTGAAGCAACTTAGCATGCACACAGGCACATGTATATAAAGATTGCTATTAAACATGGTTTGTTAAATACTTTAGTGAGTAGTCCCTTAAAAACTAATAGATTTTAAAAACAAGAAGTTAAATTTATTATGGAAAACTTAAAGCAGGGAAAAATAAAACATCTCAAACTTTACTTGGGTAGCTGAGAAATGTCAGTTTTTTGAAAATGGTTAGAATAGTTAGAATCTTTTAAGTGTGAAAAACAGAGGCATCTGTAAAGTAGTTGTTAGAGAAAATAGTTATAAATTATATGTTGTAGGTGCCTCTGATAGGCAGTTTTTCTGAGTCTCTAATAACATGTATAATATATGTATAATATGTATGTTTGTATAACGGAAAACTTATAGGCTAGCCCATTCCTTACTTGTTTATCCTCAGCCAAACATTTTACAAATGTCAACTTAAATAAAAAGGTAATAACTTGATTCTGCTTTTAAAAAATGTAGAAAATAATGCACAGCATAGCAACCATAGTTACTAATATTGTATTGCATATTTGAAAGTTGCTAACAAAGTAGATCTTAAAAGTTCTCATCACAGGAAAGTTTTTTTATGTACGATGATGAATGTTAATTTGACTTACTGTGTGGTGATCATTTCTCAATATGTACAAACATTGAATCAAGTTGTATAGTTGAAACTGATAGAACGTTATGTTAATTATACCTCGTTAAAAATTTTACAGAAAGAAAACACAAACACGCACACAAAACCTACAAGTGTAATGAAACATATCTGTTGAGGAAAAGTGAAAATTTGAATCAGTATACTTTTTTCTCCCAGTAATATTTGTGTATACAAAATTAGTATGAAATGCCCTAATTGTGATTCTGTGTGACTATCTTTACCATTTACCAGAGGAGCATGCCTTGGCCCTAATTAAAAAAAAGGAATGGTGCACAGGGATAAAGTTCCAAACTGTGGAGCGGCTTGCCTTTCCTAGTGTGTTGGAACATGCTTTCTCTCGCTGTTTATTTGACATGACCTGAAAAATAAAACTCAGCTCAGGAAATTGGTGCCCTCTCAAAGCACATGATGTGTTTCTCTATGTTCCTTAAAAAGAAGAGTAACCCTAGTATTAAATTTAAGAAAGTAGTAAAACATAACACTCTCAAGATACTTACTGTCTCATGTTTTCCTTAATGTCCTGTATTGGAGTGTGTATTGACACTTGTTTAAAGTGATGTATTGGAGAACCCTGTATTTTGAGTCATGTTTCTCTTTTGTAAATTTCTCTTTTCCTATTCTATTTCTGTTACGTGATTTGAGAAGCTTGGATTGACTTGGGCCCATAGAGTTTTTCTTATTTTTAGGGGTCTGGAAATCAGATCAACTCCACTGAACATAATTCAGATGGACCACTATCACTTAGAGGCCTGGACAGCCCATGTGATGCAATCTGAGGAAGTATAATTCAGATTTAAAGTCAGGAAGGGAAACTAATAGTTACCACAGCTCTTTTTTCACTGTCTGTGCTTAAGTTGATGCTCATAAGCTCTCTTTAAGGATAGGTGGGCATGGTTCCCTTTCTTAGAAAGGGACCAAATATTTAAACTGAGGGATTTGCCCTGGTGAAAGTGGGTTTTAATTGCCCTGGTGAAAGTGGGTTTTAATCCACCTGGTGACAGGCAGCCTTTGCTCTTCTTTCCTAGGCTTCCTACAATGAGGCGAGATGGTATTTCAGCGCTTAGTCACAAAACCGGGGTCAGTAAGGTGGTCATCTGTCACAGGGAGGAAAGGAGGTGGGCATATGGGGACTGACAAGATCCTGAATGCTAATCGTGAGTGAGTAGTTCTGGATGATGCAGATAACCTGGAGTTACTCTATTAAGGTGGGTCCTTTTGCGGTTTGAGAAAGGTGAAGTCAGGAAAACTCAAGGAAGTAACCTAGCAGGAAATCTGTGGAACTCCATCTAAGAACTGTGAAAATACAAGGTCTGGATAGGCTTAGATAGGTGCTTAGATGTTAGAGCCCCCGTGGTGTACTGTGAGTGACTACAGTTGAAGGCATGCACCAAAATTCTGAAGTTGGAGTTGCGCGGCGACCCACTGCCAGCGTCTTCGGCTGTGTAGAAGGGGGGTTTGGGCGCCTGGCCTGTGGCCTGACCCAGGAAGCAGGCAGCTGTGATTTTCTTTTTGTCAGGTTGGCTTCGTACTGTGGTCATCATCCCTTTTCAGCATTTCTAGAATCCAGGGTGTCTGGAAACCGTAAGGTGCTACTGAGGAGGTGGGCAACTACTTAGCCCTCTGCCCTGCCCATCCCCTCTCCCCCCCACCCCCCCGCCGCGTTGTACCCTTGCCCAGATGAAGAGAAGGGAGGATGGTTGCTGTGCCCCATGAGGGCCATTCAACAAGCAGCTTTACATGTGGGCATGCTGTTTGAAATTCTGAGATCTCTTGATATTATTGTCAATCTTGTATATAAATGAGGAAACTGGGGCTCTAGTGAGTGACTTGTTTGAGTTTCACAGTTGGAACTAGAACCTGGGTCTGATATTTTGTTTTCCACTTTCTCAAATACCGTTACGCCTCTGGGTTTAATATACACTTACACACATCCTAAACAGCCTTTTCAAGTGTTGCAGACAAGCTCACTTTATCTGGTAAGTACAGTAAATTGTAGGTTTCCAGGTATGGCCAGTTAAGGGCTCTCAGGATTGGGGCTGGAGGGTGAGAATGAGGGGAGCATGCAGGAGAAGCCTGGTGAGAAAAAGGAGAGGAAAAACCGCCCCCCCCCTTTATTTCTTTTGTGGGCTTGCTAGCACCCTGCCCTGTGTATCTCTATATTTTATTCTTGGGTGTCTGAGATTTGGTGAAAAGAAACTTGGTTGGGGCCAGATAAAATGAAAAGGACTCAAGTTTGAAGCAGGAGATGAAGTAAAATTAAGGCCCCAGGTACAGATACTAAGTTAAAGACTGCAGCACCTGAGATTTGAAAATTGAACCTGTTACTAGCGGTGGATTCAGCTGCTGCCTACTACTCTCGGAGATGCAGGGCTCAGAGTATATGTGTAGAAAGAGAATTTAGACATAATTTGTGAGACAAGTGACCCCTCAAAAGTTGAACATATGTGAGTGAATATTAATGGACTAATTACAACAGTCGCAAATTTGCTTTTTATGAAGTTGAGGATATTGGAAGTTTTCCTCCCCATTTCTTTCTCACTGTCTTTCTCGTCTTGTGCAAGGTTGGTGGCGGCTCCCTCGGCCCCACCCTGCCAATGGAGCATCATAAGCTTTACCTCATTTCTGCTGTAAGCACCAATTCTCTGACTTGACGGGTTCTTCCCCATGTTTGTATACTCTCTCTCTAGATTCTCCCTCTCTGCATTTGTGTGTATGTGTGTGTTGTATTTATATAAATGTATGTATGTATGTGTAGTCTTAGAGGTCTACAAAGATTTAGCTAATAACTGTCTGACTTCATCGGTAAGATGACATGAAATTTCAAGGAAAAGGCAAGTCGTTCTGTCCCAGTTTCTTTAGCCCATGCTTGCCTATGAACCTCAGGTCAGTTAGCAGATCTTTTCTGAATGAAGAATAATGCAGAGAGGGATGTGGGTATGAGTCCTGAGAATCTGCTCACCTGGTCATGTCATCCATAACTAGGTTAGTCTGCAGTTTCACTTCAAGAATTCTACCCCCTCTGTTTCTAGCTACATGCACGGATTCTATACTGATCATTGAACTTCCAAGTTTTGGGAACTTTTTAGCATTTAAAAATGTGTCCGGGGAGTTAATTGGTGACATTTCCAACATTTCCAGTTACATATGCCTTAAATTTTTTCCTATTCATTACACTTTTATCCTTAACTCATTTTTATACAACCATACAGATCCTACTCATTCTTCTTCACATAACCTTTCAGATTTATTTTTCCTGCTCCTTTCTCCATTCATATTGCTGTTTAGTTCACCTCTTCTCTGCCTCCCCTTTTTTGCTACCTAGTAGCAACTGCTGACTGTATTTAGAGCTAACAAGAGAATAGTAACTATCGGATTGTTTCAGTGTTTTTACCAGCTTCCTCTCCAGTGTGCAGGTGAACTTCCCCTTCCCTCTTCCGGTGGCGGGAAGCTCCTCCATGTTCCTTTTCCACAGTTGATTCCAGCATGCCCGCTGCCAGCTCCCATTCCTCCTGACTTGTGCCTGGTGGGATGCTGGCTGGCTTTTAGTTGCTTAGGTTCGTAAGACCCACAGCACATTTCCCTGCCTCTTGAAGAGTGTTTCTAGACTCTAAGATGTGTGGGCTTCAGTAGTTATGGCATGCGGCTATTAAGTACATGGGGCTCAGTAATTATGGCACATGGACTTAGTTGCTCTATAGCATGTGGGGTCTTCTTGGACCAGGGACCAAACCCATGTCTCCTGCATTGGCAGGCCGTTTGCTATCCACTGCGCTATCAGGAAAGTCCTATAACTTAAAATCCTAAGAATTTTGATAGCTGGATGGGAGAGAGAATCCTTTTTTGTCCTGGCTCTTTTTCCTACAAGTTTTGATTGAATTTATATAAATACACTTGAGTGATACTCATTCTAAATTTGATTTCTCCATTTTGTTCCCCAAAGCAATAAAAAATAGAGGTATAGGTAAACTACTGAGGAAACTGGAAATTCACCCAATAGACTGTGAGGGCAAATGAATACATATTCATTTGTATTTTGGAAGGCTTTTGTTTTGAAAAGCTTATTTGACTGGGTGAATTTTACAAAATTACATCTATATGAATGTATGTGGACGGTATAACCAGATCTAATTGAATTTGGAAAAAATGTTGATGTATCTAAGGAGAATTCACAGGTTTTCTTCCTGTAACTCCTGTAGTCCTACTTATCATTTCTAGGTACATGGTTTTTTTTTCAGGCCTACTTTAGAGAATTTCAGCACCTCTTTAGTAGTTCCCTCTCTTATCATTTGAAGTTAGCTCATTGGCAGAATGTTGCTATGCGTGTTTAGCTTTCACAATTTATCACCTACCAAAGCTTTCGAATCAGGAGTAGTAGTCAAATAGTTTCAAGTCTGTAATTTGAGTTAGTAAAATGTGATATGTTCTGAACTTGTAGATTGAAAAAAATCAACAAAACTGTCTTAAAAATTACTGTTAACTTCTAAGGGCTAATAGCTGTTCTTTTTATTGAGTAGATGTGAAAAGTAAGGGTAAAGACAATGTAACTCTTATAATTTGAACTTGATTTCAGTTCCATATAATTATAAAAGTACATCTGCATCAGAAAGAGCTGAGTTTTTAAGCAAAGCCCATGTGTTATAGTTATCTCTGTGATGGTCGAGGTTATGTGCTTTGAACTGTTCTTGAATGTAATATAAAAATGCAATGTCATGTTCTAATTTTGGTTTGTTTGATTTACAGTAAATGAACTGGAACTTATCTCTTTTACTTTAGGCTTTCAGATAAACTTCTGTGAAAAGGCACAAAGTAAGCTACAAGTTTTATGATATTATGCTACTTACTTTTTTCCATATCCATCTTGGTATTGGGAATGTGTCCACTATTGTTTCAACTAACCAACCATAGCAGTTTTACTTTGAAAGAGCTTCCATTTTTCATTAGTTTCCCAAATTAAAAGAAAAAAAATCTGTGTTATAGTCTTGATTGTAAATTGTTCTTGCTTTCACTTGCAGTTGACCTAGGAGAAGCATATGTAGGTACTCAAATGTATATAAGTATAGAGATATATAGATACAGACATAGCTATACTAGATTTAGAAAGATATTCGTTCATAGTATATAGTTGTATAGAAAGATGTACATAGATATTTGGACTTAGCCAATTTAAATCACAAGTTGAGGAAAGTTCACTTTTATGATTGGAGTGCAAAAAAGTATACAGTGTAACTGTACTCTAAGATTTCATGCTTTAAAGTTGACTTATTTTAAAGCATACATTTAATGAATTTTATTTTTTTTTCTTTAGAAACAAAGCTTTTTTTCTTTTTCCTTTCCACTCCCCTCAAAACAGACCAGGGTTGTATATTAGAGCACCAGTCTTCATAGACTACAGAATAGGTTTTCTATAGGAAAACAAAATTTCTAAAGCTAAAACAAATGCATTTTAAATTTAAATGTCATTTGTATAAAATGCAATATAAAGAAGTCCCAATTCAAGAAGACTGTTCTTTAGTTACCACAAGTGTATCTATCCCCAAATACAACATGTTCATCTTCTGCTTGTTGTTTCATAGGCTGGAGAAGAATACCAGTCATGCGTTTTTTACTTTTTGGCCATGCCATGTGCCACAGTATCAGTTCCCTGAGCGTGGATTGAACCCGGACCTGGCAGTGAAAGTGTGGGGTCCTTAACCACTGGGCAACCAGGGAGCTCCATGACCACTTTTTTTGTATACACCTTTCTTGTCCTCCAGCTTTATGAGATGTGATGGACATATGTCACTGTGTGAGTTTAAGGTGCACGCATGATGGTCTGATTCACTTAAGTATTGTGAAATGATTACCACAGTAGGGTTAGTTAACATCTTCATCACCTAACATAACTAGGAGTGAGAACCTTTAAGATTTACTCTCTTAAGAGCTTTCAAGTATATAATACTTTGTTGTTAGCTATAGTCACCATGCTGTACATTTTAGATCCCCTGGTATGTATCATTTCTAAGTTAGTGCAAACGAAATAGTTTAACCTGGAGAAAACATTTCTGCTGTTTTAAAACTTTCTGATGGAAGTGAGTGAGTGAAAGTCACTCAGTCATGTCCAAGTATTTGTGACCCCATGGACCATACAGTCCATGGAATCTCCAGGCTAGAATACTGGAGAGGGTAGCCTTTCCCTTCTCCAGGGGATCTTCCCAACCCAGGGATCGAACCCAGGTCTCCCACATTGAGGGCATATTCTGTACCAGCTGAGCCACAAGAGAAACCCAAGAATACTGGCGTGGGTAGCCTATCCCTTCTCCAGTGGATCTTCCCAACCCAGGAATGGAACCGGGTTCTCCTGCATTGCAGGTGGGATTCTTTACCAACTGAGCTATCAGGGAAGTCGATGGAAGCAGCATGCTTAATTTCCATTGGTTGAACATTATGACTTCCTTTGAAAAGTAGTTAACAAAAATTTATTTCTTGAATGGTTTACCCATGATATAAATCTATAATGAGTAATAGAGTAAGGCTGCTAGACCCTAGGATAAAAATTTTTTAATTGGTCCATATTGTCATCCTTGTCTTGCTGCTGCTGCTGCTAAGTTGTTCAGTTGTGTCCGACTCTGTGCAACCCCATAGACGGCAGCCCACCAGGCTGCGCCGTCCCTGGGATTCTCCAGGTGAGAACACTGGAGTGGGTTGCCAGTTCCTTCTCTGATGCATGAAAGTGAAAGTGAAGTCACTCAATTGTGTCTGACTCTTCGTGACCCCATGGACTGCAGCCCACCAGGCTCCTCCGCCGTGGGATTTTCCAGGCAAGAGTACTGGAGTGGGTTGCCACTACCTTCTCTGCATCCTTGTCTTACCTTAAACTAAAAATAGTACATGATTTCCTGCTTATATGGAACCTACACATATGATACATACCTATGTGTAATGAAGTTATAGCTTCTAATTTATGCTATGTTTTAAATGTATATGACATTTTCTGTGGCAGTTTTTAGCTTTTATTTATATTTTAACATAAAACATTCTGATATTTAATGTAATTTTAAAATTTTTATGTATGTATGGACATAAAATCTAATTTAAGAAAAATGTTGCCATTTAAAAAATTTAAAATTACATTTTCACTGTTGCTTTTTTCTCTTAGTCCTTTTGTGGACTATAGAGAATAGTCTACGATGTGAGAAATAGTGATTGTATTGAGTTTAAAATTGTGTATACAGTGACTATAAAGCTCTTTAGGTAAGATGCCTTCAGACTGTCTAAACGGTGCGTGCTCTCTCTTTCCATTTGCTATGGAAATACCAGGCTTGAGGTGCTGCATGCTTTACTGCAGAACCTAACTGGGAAGTGTGTATATGCCCACCTTTGGCTGCCTTCACCACTTCTTCACACTGACTGTGTTTTCCCTTTTTATTTCTCCATCTCTGTTTGGGAGGTCCTCCTTTCGGTTTTCCAGCTTTTGGAATTCCCCGGTGGCTCAGTGGTAAAGAATCCACCTGCAGTGCAGGAGCCATAGGAGATTCAGGTTCGATCCCTGGGTCAGGAAGATCCACTGGAGGAGGAAATGGCAACCCACTGCAGTGTTCTTGCCTGGAGAATCCCCACGGACAGAGGAGCCTGGTGGGCTACAGTCCATGGGGTCGCAAAGAGTCGGACGCGACTGAAATGGCTTCGGCATGCATGCATGCACAGTTTTGTGCATTCATTCACAGAGCACATGTTGGACACTGAGGTTCCATCCAGTGATGGAGATTATTGGGGCAGAAGTGAATAGGACAGGCCCCTGCCCCTGGCAGGCTCTTCTCAGTGCAGTGGAGCTGCTGTGCCTTGGGCACCTTGGCTGCCACTGTTCTGTCAGGAGAGAGAACCAGCATGAGGGCTGCGGTGGGGTCCCCTGGTAGCTGCCTTCCTGGTTGGAGACCACGGCTCAGAGGTCCTGCAGTGGCCTGTCCTACTGGGGCGTCGGGCAGAGCCTTCTGTGCAGGCTCAGACCTCAGAGGTTGTCTCGAGGAGAGGGAGGGTGGGAGCTGGGGTGGTGGTGTGGAGGCCAGCTCTAAGTTGACGGCTCTTGTTTCTGTACAGTTGGTACATGGGTTTTAGGGTAAGTTTTCAGTTGTTGATATCTAGCAACACTTTTACCCCAGACTGGTCCTGTGATCTGCATAACTGAAAATGTGTAAGTGCAGTTTGGTAATGTTTGCGGAGAATCAGTCTTCCAGTTTGCTCTGGACATAGCCATTAACTGTATGTTAAAAGTAGCCACTCATTTCTTTGCAAATGAATGGCTTGAAATCACCAAAGCAGCATTTTCTTAGCCATTAGGGTATACTCTAGTGCCAGAATCTCCAGTTTCATTCTGAAGGTGTTTCAGATGATCAGAAAAACTATAATTTAATTCATTAAAAATAATTATATAGCAGACAGTAGTTGTAGGAGGGAATGGAGTGCAGAGAACACAAGTACATTTTGTTAAAAGTCCTCCAAATGTGAATGCTGCTTCAATGTTCAATTCTCCATCACAAATCAGAAAGACTTATTGTAAGATGGTTCTGATGACTAATGGAAGCTCTGAAGGATTAATTTTTCCTCATTGTTTGACTTACACATAGTTTTTGTCTTTTTATATTGCTATATCACTATTCCAGTAGTTTCTTACAATTGCCTGTTACAAGTTAGTAGAGTTTTGTTGGTGATGTGTGTGTAGGTTTATAACACACACACACAAGTGTGAGATTACATATTTAATTTTGGAACCATATTTTTATAGAAATTCAATAAAAATCCACGTTATGCCTCATGGTATTTTATCAATTATAGTTTCTGCCTTTATTTGGTTTTCTAAATATATATAAGAATATATATTATCTTATTTATCTTAAGATAAATAAAGTTATTATTTGAGACAACAGTGTTAATATTTCTTTTTAACACTGTTGTATTATTGAATTTTTCTAAAGTCTGAATGTAACACTACATCAGGGGAAAATACTTTTTTCCGATGTAGAGTTCCTACATTTAGAAGGTTGATAAGTTCATCATTTATTGTTTGGAGATAATGATTTTGTACTTGTAAATATGTTTATGTGATTTATGACCAAGTTTGATATCTCAGTGACTGTAATGAGCTAACTTGTAAACATAGTTCTTTAAAATATGATTTACCTTGCTTTACAAAACCAGCTTTTCTTTGGATAGCGGGGAGCAGGAGATTTGCTTGAAACAAAGTTTTTGAGATATGGTTTTTGAGTGTTAAATTTACCTCCATGTGTCCGCATTTTGATTTTTTATTTCTATGAGAATTTAAAGACCCCTGGGCGCAGGGATTTTCCTCATAAAACACCTAATAGAATCCTGTGCCAATCAAAGTGAGAGCTGTTGGGAATCTGGCAAATAATTTCACACAAGAACACTTTAGCTCTTTTTCCCCCCACCATGTGCTGGGGTGTATTTTCAGCCCATGTCTGGAGAATTCTTGACGGCTGAAGGCAACTTCTGGGAGTGTTGAGTTTCTGTACCTTTGCCTTTTGTACTTTCCGTAGCTCTGAAAAGATTTAATGGCTTTAAAAAATATTTTCCTTGAGAATGTTTGCACAGTGACAGGATGTTTATTTAGAAAATTTCATGTTCCTGAGCTGACTGTTACCCTTAAAGTCAGTAGTAGAAATTAGAATACAGGTATTGGTTGCTCTGGATAACACTGCACAGCTAAGTGTCTGGGGAAGATGGGGATATCCTAATGACAGATTTTCCTTTCATTGTGAAACTATTCTTTTGAAAAAGTACCCTGGATTGTTTTTAAATTGGTAATAATAAGAGTGAGCCAATAAAGAGGAGAAAGGATGTTTTGTGAGTCTTCCCAGAAGTTTGAGGAAGTCATTTGTAAGTTTACTGATTTGGTAAGTTCTTTGAAAGATAATGTTTCACTCGGGAGAGTATTTGACTTTGTCCGAGGTGGAGTGTAGAAAACAGGTGAGGAAGGAGTGAAGGGAGGGTCAAGCCCTCCTGCATTTATAATTAAGGGCTTAGAGCACTTGATTGGTTAAGCTTCTAATTTCCCACTTTATGTAGCAAAAATCTATACCCAATGACTAGAGTTTTATTGCTTGAAATTTATTAAACTCAGCCATCCTAAGAAACAGAATGACCACATTTGCTACGATTGGAGGTTAAGGTGGGTTATTTAAATTTACATACATGCTGAGGTTAGTTGAAAGATGAGGCTTTTGTAGGATTTGCCACAAGTCCTTAGGACTAAACTTCTATTCATCATTATCTTTGTGGACTTTGATAAACTGTCAATGGAACTTCTGCTTAGAAACTCCTTTTATATTAATTGAAGCCCTTGAATTGTAGTCTTGGCAGAGTCAACTTCACATGTTCCCTTTAAACCAATTACCATTCCAAGGGGAATGTTAAACCTAATTATCTCTGGTTCTGGGAGTGATGGGAACGTTAATTCTTCGTGAAAATGGTTTTGTTGCTAGAAGAAGAAAGGTTTCAAATACCTATTGCACCTTAAAAATCATTTGGAGAAGCTTACTCTGTGTTTTTGAATGAGAAAAAAATGAGTGATTCTCCCACATTGCAAGAAGTCGCCCTTCATCTTCCAGTCCAGCTTTACTCTGAGCAATGAGAGGATATTTGATGAGACTTTTATGAGAAGTTTCCAGAAAGTATTTCCAACTAATTCTCCAGTTAATCAAAGTGACTTTCAATTTAGCTTATAAATTTAGGGTGATGGTTTTTAAACCAGGTGCAGTACATACTTGAATTCTTACTGCATGACTTTGAGTGCTTTGAAAATCCAGACATAAGTGTCTAGATGAAAAGATGTCCCAGAGGAAATTTGCAGGGACCATGTTGGTATTCATCTTTCATTAAGTAGAATTCAGTGAATATTAATCAGAAATGAAAATGAAGTGTATACGTATTTACTCCTCTTTAGAGAACCTCTTAAAAGGTTAAATAAACAGAGGCATGGTATAAAATTTAATAAATATATATATGCCACATGCCACTAGTGGTGAGAGGCACCGCTGTCTTTAAACCGCTGGATTAAATCTTGAGCCTACTCTGAAGAAGCTTTATGTTCTTTGAGAAATTGCACTTGTAGAGATAGACCACGTGGTAGAAATAAATAACAACAACAGATAACTCTCACTCAGTGCATGCCAAACCCTGTTCTGAGCTTCTCATTTCTCTTACCTAATCTTCTCTATCACATTAAATTATCTAAATTATTAACATCATTTCTTCCAACAACCTTATGAAGTAGGTATATAGATGAAACTGAAGCCCAGAAAGCTGAAGGGCATTTTCCAAAGTCATGCAGCTGCAGAGTGGCCGACTCTGTGACTGACGCTGGCCTGGTCACAGGTTATGTGCTGTAAACCATAGCGTTTCATTGATTCTTGAATGAAAGCAGTGTGTGCTCATAGGAATGATGCTCTAAACTAGATGGCTTTTGAGGGGTCTTCAGTTGAAGATGGTTGTGAGATCTGGGCTTGCATTTATATCACTTTTGATTTTTCTTTTTGTCCCCAGAGAGTTTCAAAATGTTACCTATACAGTCTGACTAAACATTAAGTGGAGAGATTCCTTCTTGTGGCTCTGAATGAAGGGACAGAAGGGATCTACCACTAGGGAAGA
The DNA here is from genome assembly GCA_007570785.1 of Antilocapra americana. NCBI lineage: Eukaryota > Metazoa > Chordata > Mammalia > Artiodactyla > Antilocapridae > Antilocapra > Antilocapra americana. The sequence goes on along the minus strand of ML664177.1, from coordinate 24,199,881 downwards.
AATTGTCAATGAAAACTCTAAATTCTGACCTAGACAGACAGATGTAGAGAATGGAATGCTTTGGGTGGGATTGTCAGACGACTTGTTTGCAGAACGGCGGACAGAGATGAGTAGGTCAGGGGACTGGGAGCATCAGTGAACGTGGTGGTGGTGCAGCCGTGCCCTGCTTGAGGACAGACTTGTGTACAGGTTCCTGAAAACCAGTTGATACTTTTAGCCAAAGATTTATGTCCCTCCTACATTCTTGTAATGAGCGGTGCAAGAAAGAACATTAATTTTTAAAAAACTGTTGATGATAAACGTTTTCCAACTTAGAATAGTATCATAAACCTCATGTATCCATTACATAGCATCACTGATTACAAACTTAAGGCCACCTTTACTGCATTTGTTGTTCTTCCCTCTACCTGTCTCTACTAAAACACTGTCAGGCAAGTTCTGATTATCGTTAGTTCATCCACAGATGTGTCAGTCACACATCTTCTAAGTGATAAGGGTTAGACTCCTATAACTTCACTGCCTTATCACACTGTCAAGTAAACAAAACAGTATTATCAGACAGCCAGTCAGTGTTCGGATTTCCTCAAATATCCTACAGGTGCCTTATTCACAGTTGGTTTGTTCCAAGTTGAGCTCTCAACAAGGTCCACACTGCATTTGGTTGTCTCTTAAATTTCCTTAAAGCAGCTCCATCTTCTCTCCTTTTTTCTCACCACTTACTCATTGAAAAACTTGGGTCATCTATTTTGTAGCAGTTTGTACACTTTGGATTTGACTGATTCCGTCCCTTTAGTAATTAATGTTTCACATGTTCCTTGTTGCCCTGCGTCTCCTGTTACTTGACAGTTAGCTCCAGAAGCTTTGATCGTGTGGCGCTTCAGGTTTTGGACAGGAACACTTGATAGGTGGTGCCGTGTGTTTTTTGTTGCAGCACACCAGGAGGCATGTGGTTTCTGGTTGCGGCTCTCCTTAACACTGATGAGCGGGTTTCGGTGCTGTCAGCGTGATTCGTGTGGAATAAACTTCCCCATCAGCCTTTCACCTGATGCTTCTGGCCGCTGTCAGTGATTTTTGTCTAGACTGATTCTTTCATTTGGGACCAGCTAACTTGTGTCTCTAAACAGTTGTGATTTTCTGCAAATAGTTGCTGTCTTCAGCCAATAGTTTGTTTGGGGCATACTGTGGAATGCATGTGACTGCACTGATCATGTGTGACTTAACTCTACGGTGCTGCTGGATGTGAGGTACATGTGTATATGCACACACACATACCCAAGCCCTCGTTGCACTGTTTTATACTCCCAGAAAATTAGAACTGGACATCTGACTCTTCTTAATCTGGAACATGAGTTAATCTATCCCCTAACCGGGTTCTTTTCAACTTTTTAAAGATCTCTCAATCTCTGCAGGTAATAAAAAGCCACGTCAAATAATTCTTGTCTCTCTCTCTCTCTTTTTTTTTTTTGGTGAAGTTGAGAAACTAGTGGGTATGTGAGACCAGTTCTGCCAAATTAAGATCAGTCCCAGACCGATGCCAGCTTTGCTCATTAATTGATATCCAGCACTTAGAGTGCTCAGGTCCTCCAGGCATTCGCTTCCCGGGACTTGGGAACCAGGATTAGTCATCGAAAGTCAGTTTGGTGAGAATAGAAGGAAATAGGAGTTCTCATCCAAGATAGGAAAAAAAAAAAAAAAACAAACCCACAAAAGCTATGAACACCCTGTGTTCCAGTTGGCAGTCACCTTCTCAGTGACTGGTTTATGCTTGTTCAACATGTGTCGTTACTCACCTTTCATTAATGACAGTTTCTTAAGCAGCTTTTACCTGTCACTGTCCCTGTTCAGTCACCCATCTTGTAACTACAGGATGAATGTCTCCCGGTGGTGGTGTTCTGACACAGCTTTGACCTTGTGCAGTTGTGAACAACAAACCCGAGACACCTCCATCAGATGTCTAGGGTAGTGCAGCGCCGAACACAAATCTTACAACTGAAGACAGTTAAAAATGCCAGTTTTTTTTTTTAAAGCTGGAGAATGGTGACTAATGCTTGTGTCATGAAGTTCTCTCAGTTAGGTGCATTTCTTTAGTTAAAGTTTGCTGGCTAACTTTTTCAGAGAACCTACCTGACTTCTAGCTATGCTTCTTTTGATTAATGTGAACCAAAAAGCAACAAATAAGATCTATCAGGAAGTACGGATAAAACCCCCAGTCGAGACGTCTGAGTGAAGCTATTTGTCCTAAGGGTGTTAAATCAGAACTTGAGCTTGGATTATTCATTTATTCAAGAAATATTTTGAGTTCCTGTGATACGCAGGTGCTATTATGAAAAATCACCGGAGTGCTAAATCTAATTTCCAAGTGGTCAGAAGTCATCCATATGAGTATGTAGGTTCTGAGTGTGAGAATGCTTTTGTTCAGAAGTTGACCATGTCCCCGAAGAAGCAAGGGGTTGTTATGTAATAAATGAGGTACGCTCTTGAGGACTAGTTGAACATTACATGTTGTAGGGCTTTTGGCCCCTCCTCTAACTGTGGATGATATTTTAGAATTGGAGAAACTATCCTTGAGATACAGCGTCCTTTCTGCTTTAGGTGGCACAAGCTGCAGGCTTGCTCACAGGTTTTGGTAGCATAAAAATATCAATGTATAAGTATTGATGAAAATAAGGAAAGCTTTACTTCTTGACGTTAACTTCTTTTGCCCTTAGGAAGTCTTACTGTTCCTCACTTTTCCCTGTTTCATATTTTGACACTGAGGTGCTTTCTGACCCCACACAGTATTCCAACGTCTGTTGTGCAACTCAGTTCTGACACTGTCTGCCTGGGGTTAGCATCACATCTCACAGGTTAAAGGGTTCAGCCCCATAAAGTGGCCCTGACTTCAGATCCAGCTGCAAGTGGGGTGCCCAGGCTGCTCACACTTCTCCCTGGCTGACTGCATGTTACAGGGTTCCTTTAGCACCACCCCTCCACGCCCCTATCAGGGTTCGCATATTTGCTGGAACAGCTCACAGAACTCAGGAAAACACTTTACTTATGTTCACCAATTTACTATAAACATGTGTAACTCGGGAAGAGCCAAATAGCAGAGGCATAGGGCAAAGGATGGAGAGAGAGGAGGGCATAACTTCCCTGCCTTCTCTGGGTGCATCATCCTGCTATCTCTTATGTGTATTTGCCAGCCAGGAAGATCAGAGCTCATTTTTGGGAGTTTTTATGAAACTTTCATTGCAAAGGTATGACTGATTAAATCGTTGACCTTTGGGGATTGAACTCAGTCTCCACACCCTCTCCCGTGGGTGGTGGGTGGGGCTGAAAGTTATCACCCTCTGATCACTTGACTGGATTTTCTGGACACCAGCACCCACCATCTTGAAGTTCTGACGCCCTCCCCACCCTCTACCTAATTAGCATAAACCCTGATGTAGTGGAAGGAGGCTTGTCATGAATAATAAAAGATGTTTATTACTTAAGAAATTCCAAGGGTTGTAGGAGCTCTGTACTAGGAGCCTCAGACAAATATCACATGCATTTTTTTTTTATTGATATATCACAGATAGTGCCTGTAGCAAAATGGCTTGCATACAACAGACACATAGCTTTGAATCAGTACAGTTTCTAGACAGGCTAATCTGGAGTTACCTGGAAGGAAGTGTGGGTAACCACTGTCTCTTTGGCCAGTGGGTAGTTGATTTTCTGTTGTGGAAAGGATCAAGATGTCCTGTCTGAGGACTGAGTGGTACCTCCAATGTGATGCTAAATTGTCAAAGAAACAGCTTTCTTTATCCTAATCTACTTGCCAACTTATAGGATTAGTTTAGAAGAGTTAATTATTTATGACTGTGTGGGAATCCTTATTGGTATTTTAGGCTGATAAGGAAAGAAATTAGATAAAGGAAGAAATTAACATTTGACAAAAATCTGGCTTTGTTGCATGAGAGTTCCTTGAACTGCAAGATCAAACCAGTCAATCCTAAAGGAAATCAGTCCCGAATATTCATTGGAAGGACTAATACTGAAGATCCAATACTTTGGCCACCTGATGCAAAGAAGTGACTTATTGGAAACAACTCTGATGCTGGGAAAGATTGAAGGCAGGAGGAGAAAGGGATGACAGAGGATGAGATGACTGGATGGTATCACCAATTCGATGGACATGAGTTTGAGAAAGCTCTGGGCGTTGGTGATGCACAGGGAAGCCTGGCGTGCTGCAGTCCATGGGGTCACAAAGAGGCAGACACAACTGAGGAACTGAACTGATAATGGTATTATTCTAAGTAAACTCTGTAAGGAGAAGTCAGATCTGGTTTTTTTAGGAGCTGCCCAGTTGAGGTCCTGCTGTTGGCTGAAATGGTCACCTCCTTAGCCCTGTGACCTGGAACCACTCACTGGTGCTCTAGGTCTGTGGCGCTTGCTTTGCCTTCATTGTGTCATGCATATGTTCTTTCCTTAGGACTGTGGTGCATATAAAAAAGGTGTGAAGCACTGATTGGAAAAATACTGGCTGTATTGCTAGAAAATACAGTGAATGTGCTTGCTTCGTTTATAGGTGGTGGGAAGTTAAAATGGTGATGGTAGGGTGTTGTGGGTTTGCCCCGCAGGAGAAATAAATGTGAGATAAAACCAGAGGGCACTTGGTTCCCTGTTAGAGCTCAAGCAAGCCGTGTGAGAACACTTGCGCCTCTGCCCCCACGGTGAGTCTGGTGGAGGCTGCTGCCTGGGCTCAAGTTGCTGTGAACTGAAGCAAGCCCCATGGCTCTGCGGCGCAGCTTTCCTGTTTGCACATTATGTGCCTTGTCCTGCTGGAAGGAGGGCCGCCGTGGGTGGTTTTCCAGAAAGCCTGGCAGATGGCTGTTGGTGCATGCTGAGACAGCAGCTTCAGACTTTGGGAAACCGTAGATGGGCTTCAGTGAGTGCTGAGGGCTCTGATGGGGAGGCCTGCCCACCTCAGGAGAAGGGCGCTCTCTGACCATCAGCAGAGGCAGTTTCGTTGGAGTTGATCAACATGGCATTTGTGTCTCACTTGTCTCCATGGGGCCGCTGTTGGTATGTTCACACGTTTGAGACTTGAGAGCAAAAAATGCCCTGTGGATTTGGCTGAGTTTGGGGGATTACGTGGGTTTAATGTGTTCTGGTGACTGGACAAGGTGCTGGGCGCCGTCACTGACTGGTGTGCGGTGAATGTTCCCCTCCCTGACCAGGGTTCTCAGCGCGCGTGGCCCCCAAGCTTCTCCACGGAGGGAAGTAGCGTAGGTGGGTTGTGGGCTAGGCCTTGTGTACGGGGACCGTGAAGGACGAAGGCATAGAGGAGATAATCGTAAGCTGGAGACACGTGAAGGACTCAGAGTTCTTGGTGCGCCTGCCTCTCCCTCTGCACTGGGGCAGAGGTGTGCTGACAGTCATGGCTGCCACCACTCTGCACCACCTGGAACCTTCTCAAGGTGTGTAGCCGGAATTCCCAGCGTTAGGGTCCGGTGGTGGCTGTGCTTGCACGGCCATTGGAGCATGGCCTTGTGGAGGGAGGGGATTGCGTTGGATGGCGTTTCCTATTTTCTTGGAGATTAAAATATTGTTAATTTAGCTGATTCCCAATCATTGGACCACCAGGGAAGTCTGTGTACTTGTATTTTTAAGGCTGTTTTTTTTTTTTTTTTAAGTTGTTCTCTCGGCCTCAGCATGATTAGGTTTAGAGAACAGATTGGTCCCTTTTAAAAGGTTCTGGTGTCAGGAGCAAGGTTATAATTAAAATAGAAAAAAGAAACCCTTAGTGTAGAAAAACTGAAACACAGGAAAGTAGGGGAAAAAAAAGTCACTGATGATTTTAGCACTTTGAATTAATTACCAGTGATGTTCTGGAGAGTGTGTATTATAAATCATATGCACATGTGCTTTACTGAAATGATAGTTTATTAGACACATTACATATTGCCTGATTAAATGAAAAAAAAAAGCCCTTCAACTATTCATGTTAGTTCTAATGTTAGTTTTTTATGGTGTGTTTTCTTGGTGGCAGTGTGGTATCCCCAGTATGGGTGTGCCATAATTTTTACAACTCATCTAACACAAATATCTCTGCTTTGGATAACTTTCTTTGTGTAGTCTTTAACTTCCTAAAGGACAGATGCTTAGGGATGGAGTTACCGGGTTAGCCATTAGGACATCTTGAGGAGTTCCATAGGTATCGCCCTCTAGACACTGGGCCAGTTAACATTCATTCACAGCGGTGCATTATTTGTTCTTTGGTTTGTCTGTATTCGTCTGCTGACTGAAGAAGTGTTGAGGATTTATGTGTCTGGTGTAATTCTTAGGCCACTGAGGCACATGAGAAGTAGTTTCTGCCTTGCTGGAACTGAGGTGGGTAAGGGACACCATCTGACTCCACATAGCTGTGAAAGTACAGCTGTTGTAAAGTCCCTTGGGGACCGCTGCTTAGCATACCTTTGTGAACTTTGATATTAGGGCTCTCTATGTGTGGTATTTAAGGCAAAAATTGAATTTTATTTTTTTGGATGACTAGAAGAATTTGAAAAAAATTTTTCACGTTAATGGCTTATTTCTATTCTGTTTGTATTCTTTGTTTTGTTAATTACCCGTTCATGCCGTTTGTGTATTTTCTAATGGGGATATTTGCGGTCATTGATTGGTAAGGCCCTTATCCTCTCTCCTGGTGTGTCATTGCAGAAGGTAGTGGCTTCAATCGAGTCTCTGTAGTTCAGACAGAGGGCTTCCCTCTTTGCCTCTCAGTGACCCTGGGGTCATCACAGCAGAACTTGGGTCTTTGGAGGTCCAAAGCCAAGATTCTGTCTGCATGGTGGTGTGGACAGGCTTTTCAAGTCCTGTTAATTTCAGTAGAGCCTGGACATTTCTGCTGTACTGGCAGCCCCGGGAAGGTCTTCCTGAACTGGCTGGCTTCCTGGGTATTTTTGAGGAGTTTGGACTAATCAGGATTTGGCCAGTTTAGTCCGAGGAGTTACATTTGTTTGCTGGTTATAGACATCCGGCCTGTGTTAGTTCTTACCACAACAGTTCCGACAAGTAAGGGACAGTTTGTAATCTTGGTTTTACAGATGTGTGAATTACTAGACCACAGAAATACCCCTCTTTTTATTTTCATCAGTAGTTCATTGGTGTTCAATTAAAGTCTAGCAAAAGTGCTTTTCTTCCCTATTCCTACCCTTTAACTTCCTCCCACCACAGTCCCTTTGAATTTTGGCAGAATGCCAAAGACAGTAGTCTTTGTGGGTAGGTCACTGCTTTATTCTTTTGTCCCCTCTGCCTGGCAGACTGGCTTGCATATAAGTGTGACATTACTGCACTTCTGGCTACATAATTTCTTTCATTGGACTTCCCCCTAATCCACCTTACACACACAAGTTTTAAAATGTGATGAAGGGGCTGTTGGTTTCTTAAACTCAGCACAGTCCAGTTTCCAGAATGCTTACCTGCATGGGTGAGTGACAGTGTTTTGTTTTATTGATGCGAGTTCAGAGTTCTAAGTGAGATCTTATTAATTTTTGGATGTTGCTTACTCTTATGTACCAAAGTCTGGAGGAGGAGGAAGCAATGTAATTTTAGCTCATAGTGGCTCATTTAATGCTTGGAATGCCTGGGACTGCTAGCCTAGAATGGACAACGCTGCCCATTTCTCCTGATTCCAAGTCAGTGTCCTTCCTCTCTTGCTCTCTTGAGCTCATGATAAAAGAAAGAGCACTTGTCAAGGTAGTAATGGAGGCAGAAAAGGGGATGAAAGTAAACTCTTGTCTTACACTTTATTTCCTCATTTCTGATGTTGTTTGAGGTTGCATAATTGGAATTGTCTTCCCTTTTTCCAGTGATTACAGATAACTTGAAAAATTACTCTGGATATTCTTTCTGTTTTGCAAATAAAGTTACTCAGAGCCAGGGGAGAAACGAGAATTTAAGGCAGTTCCTTCCCCCCAACCCCTGATGGGGTGCTCTGAATACTTGTAGATCAGTCACCAGTATTCCTGGAGGTATGACAGGAGTGCTCTGTCTGTCGTAGTTAAGATTCCTACCTATTCCTGGCCTTGGTCCTGGGGAGTCCCCTGTGGTGGCAGGGGGCTTCCTTCAGAGAGACTGATCTGATCACCTTTCCATCATTTCTGCCAGCTCCTTTGGCATGTGAAAAAAAAAAAAATGAAGTCGCTCAGTCATGTCCGACTCTTTGCAACCCCATGGACTGCAGCCTACCACGCTCCTACGTCCATGGGATTTTCCAGGCAAGAAGAGTACTGGAGTGGGTTGCCATTTCCTTGAGTAGTGGCTTAAAACAGCAACTGTTTAATTTTTCATGATTCTGTTTGTTTCTCACATGTTTGCATTCAGCTTGTTGGTCTGCTGGGGCTGCTTCAGCTCAGCTGGGCTGGCCGGGCCTTCAGGCCTCTCGCTCCATGTGCTCCTTCATTGTCCAGGAAGCTTGACTGATCTGCTTTCCGTTTAGACTCAGGAACTCTGCAGGAGGGTGAGAGTGGAACCGGCAAGGGTACGTCCCAGGTCTGCCTGGATTCAGGAGGGGGGGACACAGATTCCACCTGTGATGGCAGGAACAGCAGAGTCATGTTGCAGAGAGGCCTGGACACGGAGCTGTGGTTCATTGGTGGCTATTTCCGTAACAATCTACTGCAGAAGCCACAGAGATCTGAAAGCTGACAGATGTCTTCCTTTCAGCCTCAATATTCTGAGTTGTTCTGTGGTCAGAATTAGAGCAAAAGATACTCCTGGGCTGTAGTGAGTGTGGCTGTGCTTGGACGGGTCCTCCTGCTTCAGAATCGCCCTTCTGAATATTCTTGAAGATCCCATGCTTGGGAATGCTCCTCCCATGAGAACTGCGAGGAAGAAACTGTAGAGTGATGATGCCGGAAAGGTTGTGTAGATGTGACTGGCATCCTCTTAAGGCAGAACTTTGAAACCAGAATTTCAAAGGTGATGCAGAAAGGTTGACCCCTCGGTCCTTGGAGTGGCTGAGTAGGGCTTGAGGCTGCTGAACCACCTCGGCCAGCTTTGGGGCCAGCTGTGGTTCTCATTTTCTCCCTGCTTTGAACAGATGTCCTCATTGTCATATAAATTATGGCATGAAAAAAATCAGACAGCTTTGTGGTAAAGGACACGGCAGCGCTCTGGGAATATGACTGGATGAGGACACACAGTGTTTCCTTATCAGTCAGGGTTCCTGGGTGCAAAGAGCAGAAACTGATTCCAGCTGATTTAACCCACGCTTCTCGTTGTCTGGGTCTGTCCCTGTCAGGTTTATTCCCAGATCAGTAAACATGTGAACATATTTTCTGTATCAGGCACCAAACTTGGGTTTCTGGTATACAAAGACAGTCTTCTCTATGGGAAACTCCTTCCATATAAATAAGGTGTTTGATCTGCCTTGTTTCTGTCCTACTGCAGATAAAGGGGATGTCTGTTTATTTCTGTTGATTGGTTAGGAATTTATTATTTGGTGACAGTCTTTATCAAAGGGAGGATTATTATCACAAATTTATAGTCTTTCTTGATAATGGTTTTAAATTACTTGTAAAGCTATTTTAATCCCTGTTAGCTTCTAAAAATCTCCACTAGCCATCTATAATATCCTTATACTCTTTTCTGCCTGTTGCAGGCAATTAAAAAAAAAAATCCATATTGTTCCAATATCCTGTTTGTAGTTTTGTCAAAATATCTGAATACATGGTGACAGGTTGCCTTTAGGGTTTAGTTTTTTGGGGCCCTTGAGAAAGAAAGAGAAAGACAAGAAAGATCTAAGAAAGGTTCTTACTTAGAGAATGAATATAGAGGAAGAGATGCTTAAACAAGCAAACAAAAAGGCTCATGCCTACAGAGATTCAGAAATAGCCCTTAAAGTATTGTAGAAGCTGCCTCTTTCTACCTTACCATCCATGTCACCTTTGATGGCCTTTCTGGGGTGTTCCTTGTCCTCCCCTAGTCTGATTGCCTTATGAGTTCCTCTTAAATGTGGGGTGCACTGCTGAGAACAGGTCATGTAACTCAATCTCAGACTCTGAGTCATTGTTGCTTATAGATACTTTGAACTTTTATAGAATTCTTCAGTTTATTTTGTTGGTGAAAGATCAAAATATATACTTGGACTGTTTTTAAGATAGCTGCAGATGTTTCTGAAGTAGAGAGTGTGTTTAAATCTCATTTATGTAAGTTAGTCACATTCTGTTCCTTGTGTGCGTGTTCATTTATATAGTAAATGTCCTTTAAGGACCCTAATTTATTTTTGTTTAATGTGAATGCAGTGTGAAAAGGAATCTCTCTCTCTGTGTATTATATAGAAATATTTATTTTCAACAGAGCAGTTTGAGTAAGTTTTAATTATAGTAACATGTTTTATTTGCCTGCAAACGTTAGCCACTGTTCTGTCAAATTGGGCTTTTGCAGAGAGGGCCAGTTTTAGTGTCTTTTTTTAGATAGTTTTCGCAATGATTCTGTGTTCTGTTTTTGTCTTTTGCATTTAATCTTTTATCACTTTCTCACCCTGCAGAGAATATGGGTGATGTACCAGTCAGTTTCAAACACACACACACATGACAGGTGGTGTTCAGCCTTCAATTTGGGGAGCTTATAAGCATTGAGCTAATACAAATTTATGATCGCAAAGGTTCTTAATTTGCCAGGTAAAGTAGCATCCATAGATAGATTCCAGTATTTTGGGGGCCACCTTTTCTGCCCACTACCATCTGCCTCTGGTTCCAATGTAATTACATCTGTCCCACATGCAAAATACATTCGCCTTACTCAACATTTCCCAGAAGTCTTGGCTCATTACAAAATCAGCTCAAGTCCAGACCTTGTTGACATCATCAGCTCAGCAGTCCCAGATCTTGTCACTGGAAGCATCTCAGTCAGGTTCGGGTGAGACTCTTGAGTATGATCCATCATGACACCAATTTCTTCTCTGTCTGTGAACCTAGTAACTAGACGATGAGTTATCTGCTTCCAAAAAAATTACAGTGGTAGGTCAGGCATTGGGTAACAGGGAGATTTTCATTCAAAAAGGGAGAAAACTGAAGGCAGAAAGGAGGTGAGCAAGCAGTCCCAAACAATTTGAGAATCTAGCGGTGCCTGCAAATGGTCCTCACCTTTAAACCTTCCTTAGAGACAGGTTTGCAGGACATGAAATAACTTCCTCATTTAAAGCTGCTTCTTGTTTGCTGCTGAAACTCTTTCCAAAGGTGTTTCTTCTACCAACAATGTATTTTGCTAGTCATTCTTTTACCTGGTCATCTGATCACCATATTATCATTAAAAGAATAAATGTATGTGTTCAAAAATAAAAGCTTTAAACTTTTCCAGTTTCACATGAACAAAAGTTTTAACTGTTTTTGGTGTCACTTAGTACCTTTCATAATTTTTTCTCAGTTTTGCTTAACTTTTCGTACCCTTGCCATTTTTTGTATTTTTTTCTTGATTTGTGTAATGTCCTTATATAGATAGTTTTTGATTTTTTATTGCAAGAATTTTCCTAAGTCTTTAATTTTTTAAAGATATTTTTGTGTGTGTGGTAAATATAGAGTTTGCTTTTTTAACACCTTTTGCATGTATAGTTTGAATATCCCTTCTCTACTTGGGATCAAATTAAAAATTATTATTCTTGTTAAAAAGGCACCCAAAAGGACTTCTGTGGAAAATTCACATTGTACTCCACGTATTTCTGACAATGGGCTCCTTAGGAACCACTCATGTCCTGTAGCAAGGCACGTCCACGAGAGCCGCTCCTGGAGCCCTGTAGGAGCCCTGTTTTCCTGCCCTGGTCCTGTCCCGCCAGTGTGGTGCTCTCAGCTTTCCAGTCTCCTCAAAGCCCTGGGCCAAGCCCTCTAACCCCTCTTCTGAATCTGCTGAGGCAGGAAGGGATTTGGATGGGAGAGATGTTGTTGGAATAGGTAGATATGTGTATGATACACTGTGAAAAGTGAGTGCTAGAAAATGTATCCTTAATATGTAGTGCAACCAGGATGTACTAAAAATGTGGAAAAACCCAACTCTGTTACAAAATTCCCATATAGTAAATCCCTACACTAATGATTTTGCAAGATTTATTGACATAGAAAAAAATACAATCTGCGACTTAAGCATGTTGCAAATCAGTAGTGTGGTCTGGTTTTGATTATAGAGGAAAACAAATATCTCTGTGTAGAAAATAGTTTGCAATAGACAATGATTATTTTGGGATAATTGGACTTTTAAGTGTATATGCAAGTTTTTTAAACCCTATTTACTTATAGGTGTATATATATTATATATTTTTGTTTATCTTTTCTGACTTTTCTGTAAAGGACTTTTTAAAAAATAATATAACATAAAACATTGATAATTTCTCCCTTCCCAAGCCAAATAAATTGCCCTAGAGAAATGATGGTTTGGCTTACCTGTGTTACTAACTTGAAATTGACTGTTCCATGATGTTTGTAGCATCATGGTTGTGAAATGCTTTATATTCTTCACTCAGTTGTTTATATTACATTTGAGGGGAAGTGATTTTTATTAAACTAAAGAATTAAAATGTAACACTGGAAAGGTGCTGATATTTCAATACATCTGCCTAGGAGAATGATTTTTATAGTGGTGTATTTACATGCAAAACCCTTAGCACCTCTGAACAATATAAACTGAAAGCACTGAGCACTGTTTTCTGTTCTTTTGGAGACAATGAGTGATTTGTGGTTAGTAACAACTTTGGATCATATTTATTTACTTTTTCTTAATTCTGAGAAGTTCTTTGCCACCTCTCAAAATATAAACTATATGTTAAAGCAAAATTTTCTACATCTTGGTGTGAATTTCTTATGCCCTCAGAGTCCTACCTGTTTTATAGTACTTGAAACTTTTACTTTTTATTTGTTATTTCTTAGGTAAACGCAAAGCACTGAAGTTGAATTTTGCAAATCCACCTTTCAAATCTACAGCAAGGTTTACTCTGAATCCCAATCCTGCAGGAGTTCAAAACCCACACATGTGAGTATTCCTGGTAATCAAATAAAAGGCTCAACGCAAGCAAAGATTATTTAAAGTTATTGTATTTTATCAATTTTTGCAAGTCGAGGGGTTGGTATCTCTCATGTTATGGGCCATTTGAAATATTGCTACTTGGACTTAGAAAAGCTGTTGATCCTGTAGTCTGAAATAGGCAAACAAAATTTTCCTTTCTAAAATTTTACTTGAAGGAAAGAGCTGAAAATCAGATATATTTATACTGTTTTTGTTTCTCTCATTGAACACTGAGAGTATTGTTAATACCCCTCCTCCTGGATTTCCAGTTGAGCTGTGAGTAGTATTCACACTCCCCTGGAGATGTGCACGATCACCCCCACTCACTAGACAAAGCTGACTCCTATTCTGAACACACCTAGTACCCGTCGGGTTCCCATATGCCATAGTAAGCAGTAAGAGTGTTTAAATGTCAGTGTGCAGGTGTTAGTGATTCTTTAAAAATCGAAAAATAGAAATGACATTAGATTAATACCACTTCACTGAAAAGTGTTAGAAATATATTAATTTAAAATAATCTTATTGAAATAATATTTTATAGAAACCTTTGAGTCAGAGTGAAGTGATGTGTTAAATAATAATGTCTTCTCAAACCTGGCAGGAACATGAAGGGTCAGAGCCAGAAGATTTACATTTCTACTCATGTCCAGAAAAAAAAATTTTTCACCCATTTCTAGTATTGAGAACTATAAAGAAAGTGGTGGAAGACAGTTAAAAAAGCTGTCAGATCCATTATTTTATAGCTTTGTAATAATTCTTCAACAATTTGCTTTCAGACTTTATCAGACTACAAATTTGTTTATTCTTTCCAAAGAGGCACGTTTATTGCTGTTTTGTTTTGAAATTTGGCATGCACAGTATTTGCACACAGTTATTCATTGGTAGAAGAGTGTCTTGCAATAGGGATGCAGAAAATATTTTTAAAGCATCAGTGTCTAGAAGGAAGGAATATATGTGTGTGTATGCTTTTAGGCTTCCACCTGTCACCTTAAGAGAAATGAAAGGTATTTTAAATGAAAACCGAATAGCAGTTTATTTGGCTGATCATGGTGTCTGTCACCTTTATTAAACTACTTTATTAGAATGCCGTTCGCAATGAGGTTTCTTGTCAGAGCTCAACCTTTTTACCTTCTCTGAAACTTATTGAGGAAGGAAATTCTTCGTATTGCCTAATTAGCAGGAGCTCCAGCAGCAAGGAAACACTCTCAAAAGAACCTCCTTCCTCTTTTCCTAGAATTTCTAGTGAAAGCAAGTATAAAGCTAATTTCTGAACAAAGTCCATTTCTATTACCTCGGTTGCTAACTGAACCGCATGTTTGACGTCTGAGAAAGAAAAGATATGTAGTAATTGCCAAACTTAACAAATCTTTCTTTCCTTTTTTTTTTAAAGCCCCCTTGGACAAAGAGAAAGACAACTTGATTTGCGTTTAGAACTTAGAAAAGCATTCCCATATCTGTATTCTCTTTCCTCACGGCTTTCTTCATGTTTAAGGGGATTCATGGACAGTTTTTTTTTTTAATAGTAAACAATATGAAAGTAAACTTTCTTTCAAAATTTAAGTCAAATCAGGTCCCTCCCTCCTCCCCTATCCTTTCTCTTTTCTAAACCCACTACATGATAGTAGTCCTGTAACCAGCTGGGTTTCTTTCTTGTCTCTTCTCAGCGGGTGTTAAAAGTCAGAGAGGACACAACAATAGACATTTTTACTTTGTGGTAGAATCTTTGGAATTTGGTTCTGGTATGTACACTGTTTAGACACTGCTGTTGAGTTTTGTTATTGCACTGGTCTGTTACCTGGAGTGGGAGTAGGCAACTACTAAAATTGATACTTGTCAAAGACAGTCGTTTCCCTGCTAGTGGACCGGCGTGTCTCCGACCTCCCACCCACCTCTGTGGGGCTCCTCCGGCGCCAAAGTCCAGGGCTTGTCACTGTTCAGGCTAAGCTTGCAATTAAAAAACACAGCTTGCAATATGCTTTGAAAAAGATGCTTAGTTGCTCAGTCGTGTGCGACTCTTTGTGACTCCATGGGCTGTAGCCCACCAGGCTCCTCCCCACCGAGGGAAGATAGCACCGCTCTGCCAAAATGTTCCCTTTTCCTAAAATATCCTTGCATTCAGGGTTTTTTTTTTTTTTTTTTTTGAACTTTAATTGTAGGCTATAAAACTTTAAAAATGAACTTAGAGCAAGATTAGATGAAACATAAGCAACGAATGGAGAAGACACTGGCGACCCACTCCAGTACTCTTGCCAGGAAAATCCCATGGATGGCGGATGGGGTCACACAGAGTTGGACATGACTGAGAGACTGAACTGAACTGACTGAAGCAATGAATGAAGTTAATATTCATCCCAGGCACTAGTTTCAGATCCTTTTTGGTGTTGTTTGGGTGCAGGATTCTGTGGAATATTAAAAAAAAAAAAAAAAAGACAGTGTCTTTACTTTCTGAGAAATAGCAATTTAAATAAAATTTTCAAGAAGACAACCCATGTCAATGTATGGCAAAAACCACTACAATATTGTATAGTAATTAGCCTCCAATTAAAGTGAATAAATTTAAAAAAAAAGAAGACAACCCTTCAAGAAGTAAGGCTGGGGTAATACAGATCAAATGTTAAATGAATGGTTCAGGAGGGGCAAGAGCACTTCCAGATAAACAACTTGGAGAAGTGTCATCCAGGACGAAGGTTTGAAAGCCCCGTGCAGGAGAAATTTGAGGGAGCCATGTTTGAACCATTTCATTGCAGCGGGGATGTTACTTATCAATGACCTATTCCTCTCTGGCTTTTCACACTTTGTCTTTATTGTTGGTGTTCTGTAGTTAGAGTATGCTTAGGTTTGGGTCATCTTTCTGTGTACCGGATGAATGGTTTTAGGCTGAAGATTCATGTTATCTGTTTCCAAATTACTGCTGCTTTTCTTTTGAAGATTGTTTCATGTTTCTCCTGTTCTCTCCTCCTGAAATGTGTGTTACTTTGTATCTCTGAATTCATATCTCTGAATTCCTCGAGTGTTTGACTTTTCTATATTTTAATCTTTGTTTTCTTGCTTTATATCCTAGCAGACTTTTTAAATTTTTCTGGCCCTTCTATAGAATGTTCTGTTTTGGCAATTGACTTTTATGTCTAAGAGTTGATTCTGGCTTTTTTCTTGGTATTTTATTCTTAATTTATGGATGCAAAATCTGAAATTTAAAAATTCTCTTCTGTTCTCTAAGTAATCTGTTTCCTCAAGGGACACTGTTTCTTTTGTTTTTCTCTTTCATGTTAGCTTTTTTCCATGTGTCTAGTAGTTCTTGCTTGTTAGTTAAGGATGCTGCTGCTGCTGTTGCTAAGTCTCTTCAGTCATGTCTGACTGTGTGCGACCCCATGGACTGCAGCCTACCAGGCTCCTCCGTCTATGGGAGTTGCCAGGCAAGAGTACTGGAGTGGGGTGCCATTGCCTCCTCCGAGTTACGGGTGAGGAACTTAGAAAGCTTATTGGAGGCTCTGATCATAAATGGTCAGCTGATAGGCTTGCCTTGGCTTTTCTGTGAATGGTTTGAGTACTGGTTATGAGGCCAGGAATATTCTAGATACCATATTGAGTAGGCCAACATTTGCCCTAGTAGGCTTTGTTTTTTCCAGAGAGAATGTTTGTTTTCCTTAGAGACATGTCCTCTTCTCATTTTGGGCTGAGTGTGGGGGCACAGGAGATGCTGGATAAACCTTTCTTCTAGAAAGAGTTTTAATGAGCTCTTGAGTTTCCGGGCCTTCTTCCTCCCCAGCTGTGGTTCCTTTAGAAGGTCATGTTGGGAGCACTGCCTGCCTCTCGTCTCTGCTCTGTGCTCCTCTCTTACCCTGTGTTGTGGGTGGCGATTTTCTCTATTTCAATTTTTTTTTTTTAACACTCCTTATTATGGAAAGCTGTAAATAAATCCAAAACTGGAACGTGGTAGATGAATCTTTATGTATTTGTCAATCAACTTTAGCAGTTAATATGGCCACTATTATTTCTCTGCCCTCCTTAGTTTTAACCAAACCTCAGACATATTGTTCCATCTATAAATATTTCAGGATGTGTTTCTAAGAGATAAGGACTCCTTTTAAAAAACACAATTATAATATTATTTTAATATCAAATAAGTGATTACTTCATCACTTTTTTTTTTTCTCCCAGTACTTTGAAACAGGAGCTAAACAAGGTTTTATACTGCTCTTGGCTGATAAGTTTTTGAAACTGTAGAGTCCCTTTTCTTGAAATTTGTTAGTTTTGCTTTGTCTACATATTTCAGTATGCTTCGAGGTATTCAGAAATTTGCCTAAATCTGTTTCTTCATTTCCTTTTTTTTAAGTCATTCTTTTCATGTGCGTCCTTAAAGAATAAGACCACCCAAACAAGAAACCTTGGTTTTTAATTATCACTGGTTAAAATTATAAGTATTTCTGACATACACACAAAAAAATGAGTGTTACAGTGGAGATTCTTGTACCTACTACCTAGATATAACAAATCTTGACATTTTGCCCTTTGATTCTTTAAATGAAAGATGAAGCTGTAAAATTACAGAGTGCAAAGAAAAATGAAAGGAAAAAAATGTGTGGCTGTCTTTCTTTACATTTCTATCAGGATTGGATCATACTCAGCACCGTACGTCTTTCTAATACCCCAAGGGTGGTTTTACAGATGTGGCAGACGTAACCTGAAGACATGTTCTGTATATAAAATCTGACAGGAACAGAAGTAGGTACTCCACTGCCGTGTCCTGCAGTTTCATCACGTCACATCTGAGTGACGTGTGAGTGATCTCAGAGTGCTGAATCATTTGGGAGCCCAGCACATACCATCGTGATTCTAAAAAATAGCCCTTTTATCTTCGCAACATATCAGGATTGTAAAGAAGAAACACTAACTCAAAAGCTAACATTGGAAATAAACAATGATGAGTAAAGATACATTTGGGGGTTTAAGCTAAATATTTGAAACCAGATGTTGTAAATTTAAGGGGCTCTTTCTGTTGAGACCAAGAGAATCTCTAGGATCTCATTTATCTTGGTTACACTGGAACAGAAAAAGGCCCGGTTGTGCCCTGGAACATCTAAGAAGTAGTTTTAAAAGAAGTTTTGAAGTCACCAGTTAATCACTAGTATTAGTTCCATGTTGTGCCTACTTAGTAGAGCTGCATCTTAGAATGTAGTTATAAATGACGTAGGCTCTTATTCCTGGTTAAATTGTGGGAGCTTTATCTTCTCAACTTATTCTTTATCCTCTCAACTCATTATCTTGGGTTAACCTTTTCATTAATATGGGAGTCCTGGTTTCCACCTCAGCATTGTCATGGTCTCTGTGACCATCAATGTGTCACTCAACTCTGATCTCAGTTCAGGCATTGAGTTAGGATAATGACTTAACATTATTTTAAATGGTGAATGGCAGGGAATGGGGGAGAGAAAATAAATATGAATAAATAGGAATCAAACCAGTTTTGTGCTCCTTTCTGAAGTAAAAATCTTATACATGAGCCTGACAGGCTGTTTGTGGAGGCAGAAGAGGATTCTGGGGTGTTGTCTACCTTTGTTCCCCAGAATAGTCCCAGGACATCTCTGGCCAGTTCCTAAGTATGAAAACCACCAGTCAACATGAGCATAGAAGTGTTTTTCTCCTGAAGTTTTTAATGTAATCACAGTCATTTGGAATCTCTACATTTCTATGGTGGGGCTCTTTGACATGATGGCAGAAATATTTATAGGTACAAATTAGTGCATGTTCAGTTGCTAAGTTGTGTTCGACTCTTTGTGACCCCGTGGAGTGTAGCCCACCAAGCTCCTCTGTCCATGGGATTTCCCAGGCAGGAATACTGGAGTGAGTTGCCATTTCCTTCTCCAGGAGATCTTCCTGACCTAGGGATTGAACCCGCATCTCCTGCATTGCAGGTGGATTATTTATTTATTTATTTTAATTGGAGGCTAATTACTTAACAATATTGTGGTGGTTTTTGCCATACATTGACATGAATCAGCCACCGGTATACATGTGTCCCCCATCCTGAACCCCTCTCCCACCACCCTCCCCATCCGGATTGCCCCAGTGCACTTGCTTTGAGTGCCCTGTTTCATGCATTGAACTTAGACTGGTCATCTGTTTCACACATGGTAATATACATGTTTCAATGCTATTCTCTCAAATCACCCCCCCTACCTTGTGTTCTACCACAGGGTCCAAAAGAATATTCTTTACATCTGTGTCTCTGTTGCTGTCTTGCATATAGGGTGATCGTTATCATCTTTCTAGATTCCATATATATGTGTTAATATACTGTATTGGTGTTTTTCTTTCTGACTTACTTCACTCTGTATAATAAGACTCCAGTTTCATCCATCTCACTAGATCTGATTCAGAGGCATTCTTTTTATTAGCTAAGTAATATTCCATTGCTGTAATGTACCACAACTTTCTTATCCATTCGTCTGCTGATGGACATCTAGGTTGCTTCCATGTCCTGGCTGTTGTAAACAGTGTGCAGGTGGATTCTTTACCACTGGCGCCATCTGGGAAGCCCATGCCCCTCTGTGCTTCGTCATGTCCAATGCTCTGTAGCTCCAGAGACTGTAGTCTGCCAGGCTCCTCTGTCCATGGAATTTTCCAGGCAGGAATATGCCTAAATAAAAAATGTCAAATGTGTCAAATTCTGTGGGATAAAAAATTATACGTGTTTTTGGCTGGCTTAGATTTACTGCAGCAAACTTTGTTTTTCTTACTGTAGCAAAATATGGATAACATAAAATTGACCATCCTAACCGTTTCTTAGTGAACAGTCTAGTAGCATTAAGTGCATTCATGCTATTGTGTTTCCATCACTACCATTCACTTCCAGAACTCTTTGCTTTTCTCAAACTGTAACTCTGTGTCCACTGAACGCTGACTCCCCATTCCTCTTTCTTCTGGTCTCTGATAGCCACCATTTAAATTTTATTCTCGGTCTCTGTGAATCTGATCACTGTAGATACCTCATATGAGTGGAATTATACAATATTTGTTCTTTTGTGTCTGGCTTATTTCACTTGACATAATGTCGTTATACTCCATCTGTGTTCTGATAGGTGTCAGAATTTCCCTCTGAGGGCTGAATGATATTTTATTGTATGTATATAAAACATTTTGTTATCCATTATCCATTGGTGGGCATTTTGGTGTTGCTGAGTCTGTGGTGAGTAGTGCTACCATGTGAGGTACTCTTTGACAGCGTTCGTTGTGGTACATCTCACAGTTCCGAGGGATTTGATCTTGTCCTCAGTTCCCCACTCCCCCTCGGCTGCGGTGCCCCTGGCAGTTGTGGTGCCTGGAGGGTCGTGCTGCCAGGCATGACTGACTGGGTCCTCCTCTGTTCCCCGCCACCCTGGAGAGTCACTCGTGTAATCTTAAGCCAGACATTTATAGCTGAGGTATTGGATATAATTCTGGAATATTTATTTAAAGAAATGAATTTGATAAATGCTGTTGATTTGCCTGTCTCCTGAAAATGAATTTCAGTTTAGTTTAGTTTGGTGTTTAGTTTGGTGCAGCTCATATGGTAAAGAATCTGCCTGCAATACAAGAGACCCGAGTTTGATCCCTGGGAGAACAAAATGTCAACCCACTCCAGTATTCTTACCTGGGAAGTCCTATGGACAAGAGGAGCCTGGTGGGCTACAGTCCAAGGGGTCCCAAGGGTTGAACACGACTGAGCGACTAACACTTTCTTGGTGTTCCCACTGCATGGGAGGCTGTGGCCGGTTAGAAGCAGGTAAATGACAGAATCTGGCTTATGCTCTGCAGTGATGATTCTGGCACTGTGTGGAGTGTATTGGAGAGAGGCCAGAACAGACTTAGAGAGACCCAGTAAGACTGCACTGGTGTAGCCGAGATGTAATGGGTGGTCACGATGTTAGGTGGGTGGCAGGGAGATGGACAGATTCCAGAGATTTGGGAAGTAGTATTAATGAAATTGGTAATAATTCAAACGTGGGTTGTGAAGAGGGGGAGGCTTTCATGGTGACTTCCAGCATTCTGGGTTGAATGGCAGGTTCAGTGGCTGACATGGGGATCACTGGGTCTGGAGCTTCAGGGATGCTGCTGCTAAGTTGCTTCAGTTGTGTCCGACTGTGCGACCCCATAGACGACGGCCCACCAGGCTCCGCCATCCCTGGGATTCCCCAGGCAAGAACACTGGAGTGGGTTGCCATTTCCTTCTCAATCTTCAGGGATGAGGGAGCATAGAAAAGCAGGAGTTCAGCTTTAGGTGTGTTCAGCGTGAGCTGACTGCAAAAACTCCCAGTGGAGATCCCAAGGAGGTAAACATGACACATTTTTACTCTGGTGTTGAAACTAAGAATGTGGTGCTGAGAGGAAAGGGTGCAGGTCGGGGATGGAAAGTGGGGCATTGCCACCAGTGGGTGAGACCCTGAAGAAATGTGGCATTCAGAGGTTGGATACAGGAGGAGCGACAGGCTGAGATCGGAAGGACACTTGAGAGGCAGGAGGCACGCCTGTGAAGTGTGATGTTCTCGGAACGGAGCATCGTTTCCGGGGGTGGAGGTGGGGGTCCGCTGTGCCTAGTGTTCTGAGGGTACTGGGAAGGCTGTTTCTACTGGCGAAGACTCCTGAGGCGCACTTTTAACTTACCCTGCTTGGGGGGATGAGGTATTAGCTGCCAGTGGAGATTGGAGCCCAAATAGGGAAAGGATCTTAGGAAAACTTGTAACCTGCTGGTTTAGGGCAGCCTGCCTAACCTTTCCTGAAAGGAGCAGAGCCCAGAAAAGCCATTCCAGTAATAAGCCTTAAGTACAGCTGACAGTGATCAGCTCTTAGGGGATACGCAGCAAGATGTAAATGTGAACATCTGTTGCATTCTCTCTATTACCCTCTTCCTTTGACTAAAAGTACTTCTACTCCATAAATCACTACTACTTAAAAACACTGCAGACTTGTACAATCCCTACTTTCTGTTCACTGAATATGAATATCAGAATTTGAATGTTTATCTTTGGATTGTTTGAGCGATTCTTCTAGAAATCTTTCTTTTTTCAGCTTTTCCTTTTGCCTCATCTTGGATCTTAGCAAAGATACTCATTTTGTTAGTGGTGCCAGGAAGCAGGCAGTTTCCATGGCAACCGAAAGATTGCGTTTACTGTGGAAATTTCCTGAATTAACAGAGCTGCATTGCAGAAGGATGCATAAAGCAGTGTTCATCTAGAGATCCTTAGAGCATGGACACAGAAGAACAGTTGCAGTGCGGTGCAGGGTATGTGTTCCGTTTGTTTTCCTGTCTGAGGATGCTTACGCGTTACATCTATTTATATGCTGAGGAGAGAGGGAGGCAGCTTGAGGCATTCTAGTGTACGCTTGCTAAAATCAAGGAAGCTCTGGGAAGGAGGTGGAAGGGATAATTTGGGAAGAAAGAAATGTTTGATAGCATTGGGAGGAAGTCAGGATAACAGTAAATGAAGTAGAAGAACATGCTAATGAAATAAGAGGAGAAAACACTTTTCCATCTGATTAGGTAATAAAGGGGTCTTACAAGAGGTAGCTGTGGACACAAGAAGATACTTATTTATCAGGGGAAAACGAGCAGGCCTTGGCAGGCCGGGGAGTCGCGCTTTCCTGTGCAAGCAGGAGGCCGCTGCTGAGGTAAGGACTGCTGCTGGAGGCCCCGCCTCTGTGAGGGCACCCGGGCCAGGTGGCATGTGCGGCCTCGTGCCCTCACTGCCCTGTGCAGGGAGAAGGCGAGAGCCACAGAGGGGTCTCTCCCGGGGCATCTGGGTAGGCTTTTCCAGGAAAAGCAGGAAGTGTATCTCGAGATTAAATCCTAGAAATACAACTATAGGATTTGGGTAGATAATTGAAATTTCTTCTCCTCCAGAGCATAATTGTAAATTTGAAAGACAAGCGATATGAGAAATGAATGGATAGGACTCAGATCATTTAAATGATGAGTGATGTTTAGCCGACTAGATGTCATTTAGATTACGCAGTCAGCAGACTGCAGCCCATGGGCCAGGTGTGGCCTGCTGCTATGTTTTTGAAAATCAAGTTTAATTGGGATGTAGCCATACCCATGTAGTCATATATTTGCCGCAGACACCTGTGTAGACGGCAAAGCCTGATGTATTTATTGTCTGTCTCTTGACAGAAGAAGTTTGGTGGCTTGTGATTCAGACGGCGTGTGGGATTCCTAGGGCTGCCGGAACAAATTACCACAGACTTGGTGGCTTCAAGCAACAGGAATGTGCCTCTCAGGTTCGGGAGGCCGAAATCTGAAGTCTCGGTGCTGGTGGGGCTGTGCCTCCTCCAAAGGCTCCAGAGGGCCCCCCACCCCCAAGTCCTGTTTCCAGCTCTGGGAGCTCCTAGCGTCCCTTGGGTTTTGGTTGCAAAATTCTAGTTGCCGCCTTCCAGACCTCCCTGTCCCTCTCTGTGTGTCACTGTTTTCTCCTTTTCTGTCTTTTATAAGGATACCATCCTTATATTTAGAGTCCTCCCTACTCCAGGGCGGTCCTCTCTTGAGACCATTTTCTCAGTTACCTGTGTAAAGGTCGCCTTCTGAGGTTGCAGGGGGACATGTCTTCTGTTGGCCATGATTGAGCCTACTGCACGTGATGTTGGAGAGCTGAGCTTTGGCTTCTTGGACCACGTGCTGCGTGAAGAAAAGCCAGTTCCTGGCAAGTTTCCTTGGGAAACCTATGAGGCAGATACCCTGAAGTATACTTGCTGACCTGCTGGAGAGGATGTTAAACTAACTTTTCAAGGACAGGACACACAGGCGCAGTTACAGTCACAGCACACAGCCTCTGTGATGCAGACAGAAGCAGCTGGGCGGAGGTGGTCCTGGAATATTCGCAGAAGTGCAAAAACATTCCTGTGAAACCATGAGCATGAGCATCGTCTGCTGCTAAACATCGCCATCCATCTCTCCTCAACTCCCACCCCCTAGGAAACAGCAGAGTGAATTTGGAAATGTATGGAGAGGTGGTTGGAACCAAAATAAGAACCAGCGTTTTGAGAGATTAGACTAGATTATGACAATGGGAAATGTGTACATGATTTAAAATAAGTAAATTTCATACATGAGCAAGCGAACAGAGTCATTAGTTGGAGGCTTGACTCTGGTTGGAGAGCTTCTGTATTGTCATGAGAGCGTATAGACTGTTGGCCTGGGCAGGTGAGGCCAGTGATGTGTCATTTACCTTCTGAACACATTTATAAGCTGTGGTTGTGATGGTGGATTTCTGTCCCTGCAGCCCTTGGAAGCCTCAGTCAGCTTGTTTGGAAATGTTTCAGCCGTGATACCTGCCCGCGGTGAAGAATCAAATGTAGACAGGGGACTCTAGTGAGGGTGGTGGAGCTGCAGAGAAAACTCCCTTTGCTCTCTGATCTCAGAGACCCCCGCCTAGTGCCTGCAACCTCACCTGTGCACCTGAAGATGAAGCTCCTGGTGTAGACTTGATGGAGATAATCACAGAATTAAACAGCACTAAGCAGAGATGGTTAGAAGTGGATCCGAATTAGGGTTCACCAAGAAAAAGCAGCACAGGCCAGCCTACTGTATAGGTGTGTCTTGGCCTCACCGTATGTGGGTACAGAGGAGGAATACTCAGCCCATTCCAGGACTCTCAGGCGCAGTTTCCTGAAGGATGAGACTAGATGATGTTCATGTTTTCTTTCTAATGGGATTCTGTTAGTCTGTGACTCTGGATCTTGAATACCAAACTGAGAAGTTAGAAAGCAGTAGGAATGGGAGTTCTCTTCTCTTCTTCCTTTAATAAGATATTTTATGTGTTGAGTGCCACCCATGGTGAATTGAATGCTTTAGAGAAGAATTCAAACCCACTACAATGACTTAACTTTTAATGTTTCTGTTGGCACCTAGAGTATCCATAAGGAAATAGAATGAGATAAGGTTGAAAGCATAGGTTGCGATTAAGCTGATTGATCATAGTTTATGCAAGCTAACAATTTAACACTCCAAGATTCAAAAATACACTAGGCTTCGGTAGATATATAAAATACATACTAAATGTGTCTGCTAATAAAATTTATTTCTATAAAATCTTTTTTCTCACTGGCTTATTTGGATGAATGCTCCCCCAAAATATTAAAGCTTGAGAGTATAGTTTCATAGTTATGTGTTTAAAAGATAGTTCACATAGTAATAGTGTCAAACATTAGCTATAGGTTAGATATGAAAAGTGGTTCAGACTCTTGGTTCATATTTGCTTGAGGAACTAAAATTCTGATTTCATAAAAGTAATTTCATATTTGTAGTACAAAATGATATGTGAGTAGCAGCCATCTGCTAAAACATTTAAGAAACAAAGGTGAAAATATAAAACATAGAAAATTAAGACAACTTAATGTTAAATGCTGTGTCTGATCACTAATAACAGTAACAGGATAAAGAAAAAAAGTATCCAGGGTTTCTCTTCCAACATTGCTGAAGAGACTGCCTGTGGTAGGGGGCCCCTCTGAGCCTCTGGTCTCAAATGCAGAGAGCATCTTCATTCCCTTTTCTGCCCTGCCCCTTCTTGGTAACCACAGAAAGTAGTGGGAGGGGTGGGAGGAGGAGACATGGATGCTGACCTGTTCCGCTGGGTAGCGTGGTCATTCTGAGATGTGTTGCAGGTGGATGCAGGGAAGGATTGGAGCAGCAGGTGGACTGAGAGATGTAGTTTGTACTTACTGCTGTCAGTGGAGAGCACAGTGCTGGAGAACAAGGAGACTGGGCGCGGTCCATTTGCCTTGGGAGCAGCCAGTGCTCTGATTGGTGATGCGCTGATCCCTGGCTGCCTCAGACTATCTGTGTGCTTTCAACTGTAGACATGTGATAGGCACACCCCCTTCACACAGAGTGGGGTCCAGGGAAGCCAGTCTGTCTCTCTCCCTCTCAACAGTTTTATCGAGGGGTAATTGACACAGAATAATCTGCATGTGTGTAAAGTGTATGTGTGCTAGGTTTTGCTCTTTGCGCTCATGAAGCCATCACCACAAGCAAGAAGGCAAACAGGTTCATCATCCCCAAAGTTTCCTCCTGCCCCCTTGTGGTTTTTACATCTAGACATTTGATTTGGTTCTTCTCTCCATCCGTTAGTTCCTTGAACACATGGAATGCAGTCATAAGCACTGTTTCATTGTCCTTATCTGCTCATTCTTGCCTGTTTGTCATCTCTTTGTCACTTTAAGTTGATTGCTCTTTCTCCTTGGGATGGTTCCTGGTATCCTGCTTCTTTGCGTACTTGATTTTATATTGCGTGCCGGATATGGAGTGCTGGCTGTTTTTATATCTTCCGTATTTTTGAGCTTTCTCCTTTGGTTAAGTTACTCAGAAACACTTCAATCCTTTTGGGTCTCACTCTTTAGCTTTCGTAGGCGAGACCTGATCCTTCTGTGTGCTTTCTTGAATTCCCCGTGAATATGGAGTTTTCTACTTTGCGGGCAGGGATTGTTGTATGAGCTTCGATATCCTTCCCTGTAATGCTTTTGGGTAGCTCTTTCCTCAGGCTTATGTAGGTTCCTCATAAGCTTGTGCTGATCAAGGGATCCCCCCTGCGTGTCTCTGGGGTTCTTCTGTGCAGCTCTCTTGTCCAACACTTTACCTTGAGAACCCAGTCTCCCCAGACCCGTCACCTCCACATGAGGGTCACCCTGAATCTGCCCCCCCTGTGTTGCAGGCTGTGCAGTCTTCTCTAGGCAGTAAGTTGGGGCGTTATAGGGCTCACCTCGTGTGTTTCCTGTCTGTCAGTGCTCACTGCCCTTTGCGTCTGCTGTCCAGGGTCTTCAGGACCTTTCCATATAGTATTGTCTGTTTTTTCAGTCATCAGTCTGTCTCCTGATGCTCCATAGTACCCTGAACACAAGTTTCATAAGACACTCATCGTGAGATGGGAGGAGAGGTATGGAATTAGGGAATCATGTCTTCAATGCTTTGAGAAAGAGCATCTCTGAATATGGTATTGCACAGCATTCAAAATCATGTCTTGCATGGATGATTAGCATTTGTAATAAAGTAGAAGAAATCATGGCACTTCTTAAAAAGGATTGGAAAGTATTGAGTAGAGAACAAATTTGGATAAATAGGCAACAAAATTACTGAAAAGGGTGATAGATGAGAAAAAAAAAGACAGTGTTAGGAAACTGAAAATGCAGTGGTGGAGTGAAATCCATATTGCATGTGGAAGTGAACTTAGATGATACTGCAGAGTGGCAAAAGAATGTGGTGGGGATGATTGATTATAAAATGCCTCAGTTACTACATTTTTTTGCATATATAATTTCCTAAATACAATTGGAAGGTACACAACACCCTGGAGAAATACATGCAGTACAGAACAAAGGGTTGATAGGGATGTTAACAGAAAGAATTTTTTAGCAGAAGCAGTGGACTTCCCAGGCGGTGCTTGTGGTAAGGAACCCACCTGCCAATGCAGGAGACTTAAGAGATGAGGGTTCGATCCTGGGTTGGGAAATTCCCCTGGAGGAGGGCATGGCCGTCCACTCCAGTGTTCTTGCCTGCAGAATCCCATGGACAGAGGACCCTGGAGGGCTACAGTCCATGGGGTTGCAAAGAGTCGGACACTGCCAAAGTGACCTAGTACAGCATAGCAGAAGCAGCAACAACAAAACGAACACCTGTGTGGGACAGCTCTGGTTAAGGGGATGTTATCTCAGGTGGTTAACCAAAGAAGCAGCAGTTGTTTACCGAATAGCTAAGAACATCTGACCCTAAGAGTAGTAGATCAGAATGCCTCTTAAAGAGTGGTCTAGTCACCGTTCAGGTTGGCCTGAGGGAAGAGGTGCTGTGGGCCCAGCCCCGGGGGCTCCTGCCCCTGGTCCTGCGCGGTCAGCACAGACAGACTCCCCAGGCAGCGAGATGCAGCCACGTGGCCTGTGTAGTTGCACTTAGGTCAGCAGTACGTGCAGCGACGTCTAAAGCAGGAGGTGTGACAGATGACTAATAGTACAGGAGAATGTGAAGGGTGTACACTGAATTGTTCATAGTGCTTGTCTCTCATTATGATTGATTCCCTTTCTTAAATTTCCCTTCTGCCTGTGTAGCTGCAGGAGGGATTTAGGTTTGGGTAATCTGGTTGGAAGAAGGGATTCAGGTGCTTGTCCTGCTGCCGAATTTGCACAGCAAAGCCCTGTATGTAATAGACGTGGCGGTGGGGGGAGGGGGGCTAGAGCCATCCCAGATCACTTTGGCTGTGCCATTCTGTGTCTTTAAAAAAACAAGCCCACCCTCCTGTGTACAAAGCTGCAGGTAGCTTTGTTAGACACATTAGATAGAAATAAAACTTTTCTCTGTGCCCAGTCTGATTATGTTCCAGAACATTATGTCACAGTTCTTTGACTTTTTAGGTATCAGTAGGATTTCAGAAACTCATAGATTAATATGGGTCAAAGAAGAGACAGTAATTAAAATACGATGGTGATGATTCAGTGTTAATGGACAAGTTGCTCATTTCTGTCCCAAAGAACAATTATCAGAGAAGGTACTCAGCCGTATAGGTGGCCAGTAGGCACTTGAAAAGATGCTCAGTATCACTAATTACGAGAGAAACACAAACCCAAACTATAATGATGTATCACCTCACACCTGTCAGAATGGCCATCATCAAAAAGTGTACAAGTAGTAAATGCTGGAGAGGGTCTGGAGAAAAGGGAATTCTTGTACAGTGTTGGTGGGAATGTAAATTGGTGTCACCACCGTGGAAAAAGGATGATGATTCCTTAAAAAACTAAAGAAACTACCATATCATCTATCAGTCCCACTCCTGGGTATATATCTGGAGGGAAAAGCCCTCCAATTTAAGAAGATATATGCACCCCAAGCCTCATAGTGGCACTGTTTATAGTCACCAAGACATGGAACCAACCCGGTGGCCATCAGCAGATGGTTGGCCTACTCAGCCATGACAGAGAAGAAACAACTGCGATTTGCAGCACCATGATTGAATCTGGAGAATATTATACTTGGTAAAATAAGTCAGACAGAGGAGGACAAATATACCCATGTGTGGAATCTAAAGAGATAATACAATTGAATCTATATACAAAACAGAAACAGAGTCACATAGGAAACAAATTTATGGTGCTGACTCCCCCCGCCTTGGGGATGGCATAACCGTAGCATGTTTTTCTGTGATTTTCATAGCCCTTTTCCTGTCTAACCGAGAAAGTGGATCTCTGGGTAAAAATCATGTTCTCCTGTCTATCTTTTTCTTTCAGCAGGTTTATTGAGGAGGTATCACCCATACACCATACAGCTCACCCATTTAAGCTGTGTGATTCTGTTGCTTTGAGTATATTCAGAGTTGTACATCTGTCACCTTACTCAGTTTGTGAATGTTTTCATTAGTCCGAGAAGATAACCCACATCCCTTATCCGTCAATCTGTTCACTTTCAAAGAGAAAAAGGAGCTTATCCAGAAGCCATACAGCAGGCCTACAGTAAGCTAAACTGTTTGCAGAGATATTCCATAATTCTAAAATTTGATCTTTGTGGCAGTATTATAACTCTTGTTTTTGTGTGACTTTATGTAGCAATGAAATATTCATTTCATTTCTCAGGAATGCTAATGGTAAATGTTATGTGAAACAGTGTACTCATGAGTGATAGCCTTTGCTGTATTCTGTTGGCTGGAAACAAGCCACAGGTCCCCTCTGTGTTCACAGAGAGGTGCTTGCATAAAGACGTGGATACCGGGAAAGTGGAGGTCACAGGCACCACCTTGGAGCCTGTCTGCCATGACCCTCAGCAGGAGGCTGGTGCTGACTGAGCCATAAAGATCTTGTCAGTGGTCACAGCACAGTAGTCATTATATATGGAACTTTTATGTTAGAGTATTTTCTGGCTTAAACTCTCTACATACTTCATGGAAAAGTAGGTAGAGACCCACTTGCTTAGATCTGATTCCATCTTAGGCCGTTCAAGCTTCACACCAGAATGGTCATTTATGCCACTGGTTTCTGGGCTTCCTGTGACTCAAGATGCTAGATGTATATAGTACCGGTAAAAGTGTTTTGTAAACTGAAAAGAATTTGTATGGATGAAAGCTGGTACGATGACTTATTAAAGTTATGAGTTTGAGAATCTGGCGTTTGGAATGCTGGATTACTAAGTTTTTATTTAGACAGTGTATTAATTTTTTTAACTATAACCTTGACTCAGTTATTATTAATACTGGTTAAATGATTATTCTGGGAGAGTGATTTTAAGATTCTAAGTACATGAGAAGATTTAAAGTAACTATAAAAAACCGTCATGCTAATCTGAGAAAACATTTCCTAAATTCTGGAAGAAGAAATAGATAGCCAGTCATGTTCTTGCTTGTATCACTAGATCAGGTTTTAAAAGTTTCTGATTATTTAATATGAAATGGAAAAACTGCAGCTAATATCCAGCGGAGTCTTTTCCTTTATGTCTGCTGCACTGTCTGATTTGATACAGTTCATTCCTACACATGAGTGTGTGTGCAAGAGTTGGATTTGGTTTTTTACAAAGTATGGTTAGAAGTTAATACTTGATCTCCAGTTCACATTTTGGCGGTACTTTTTTCATTTAATGAATATCTGTAACGAGTGAGTTCTTCCTGTCCATGAATCTTTTTTTTTCATCCATCACTCTATCTGCTCATCAGGGACTGAGTGGCTCACGTGGCAGTGTCCCTCTTGGAGCCAGCTGGCTAGCTGTTCTACTCTCCTCCCTCCACAGCATGGCATTAACAGGAGCAGAGCAGTGCCCTGAGGTGCTAGTTCCCAAACTTTGCTGCATCACCTGGGTGTCTTAAAATACCGTGTTTTCTGACCTGTGTGCCCATATATTCTGATGTGATAGCCATATGATGATGCCTGGGCGTTGGGAGTTAATACGTCTCCCCAGGTGCTTCTGATGGGTGGCAGAGTTTGTGAACAGATGCATTAAGGACTGAGGACCTAGAATAATCCATGTTGGGTCAAGCAGAATAAGAGAATTTTGAAAATGAGGTTTGTAAAACCTGGGATTCTGCATTTGATAATGCAATTTTGCAAAGTCTGGAAAAGATCTTGTATTTGGAAATGAAACTGGTCTGCAGTAGGAGTTTCTTCCACAAATGGAAGTTTGGGTTTATGAGTCCCATTAAAGTTGTGTTTGTCAACTCCCAAAGTTTAGGCCTTTCTTAACTCTGTGTGAAAAACCAAAATGGCACAAACAAACGAACAAACAAACCCCCAAAAACCTGGAGCTCAGACTGTTTCAGTAACTAACGAGGAAAGAAATTTTCCCATGCATTAATCAGTGCTAGCTAAAAAAGAAAAAGTCAAAACCTATTTAAAATGTGGAAAAATTGCTTCCTAATATTTTAACAGAGAGAGACTGAGAACACACAGCATTGAGTCGTCAGGAAAACTGAAGATCTCCCCTGAGCAGCACTGGGATTTCACTGCAGAGGACTTGAAAGACCTCGGAGAGATTGGACGAGGAGCTTACGGTTCTGTCAACAAAATGGTCCACAAACCAAGTGGGCAAATAATGGCAGTTAAAGTAGGTGACGCCCGCGATTATTTTGGGTACTTTAATCTGTGAGACGCGGTGTCTGGGTGCGGCAGTACCACTGTTCTGTTCCTGCTGTCCTGGTTATACGTGGGGCTCATACAGCTCTTCCTCCCAGTTCTTCTGCGGGCGGTGTTCTTAACTGCTGGCATGTTTTCTCCCCTCTGGAAAAATGATTTGTGACCTGTGCATGTTCCCTGCACCCCTGGCACGATGCATTAACATGTTTTGAACTTCAGGCCCTTCCACTGCCAAGGTGAGTTCCGGTCGGGTGGCCGCACCCCGGGGACCTGGGCGGTGCTGCGGGGCGCCGGACGAGGAGGCTGCGCTCTGGGTTGGGCGGGGTGCGGGGCTAGGGCTAACAGCAGGCTCACTGACGGTTTCCCGGAAACCACGCACATGCTGTTGCCACTAACCTCAACCTTACTCGGTCCTGACCGGCTCGGCTGCTCTGTGTGTATTTCGTCTCCACTCCGTAGGGCCCCACGCCCAGGGTGTGCTGACATGCGTCCTCTGTGATGGTGTGGTCACGTCTATCAGTACTGTGACTGTCGTGAGTGGCCACACGTGCAGATCGGCCCATACCTGGTACCTGGCAGGCTGACGTGGGCACCTGGGAGGAGCCGATGGTTTTCACCTGACTCCCCAACAGGCCCATGTCAGTGTAGTTTGTTCATCTGTTCATTCAGATGTTCGACTGAACGTTCCCTCTCTGTAAGATATTTCAAGAAAACTGATGATGGCTGGGGGCAATTTAAAATGAAAACGGGAAACATGAGATAAGGCCACACTCTCATCGAACTTGAAATTCTTACGGGAACAAATACTTTCCCAGTTTGTAAGAATTGAGAATGGATTTGCGGACAGTCTAAGCGAATCATCTTTCTGTTAGCTCCCGGTTTGAAAGGTTATCAAAATGACTTGATGAGAGGAAGTTGCCTGTTTCCTGCTTGACTTTTGGGAGTGGATTTGTGTCACATTAATGTAAAAATGCTTCCTGTATTGAAGTTTATTGTGTGTGAAGTGTTACTCTTTTAGCCTCCTTCACTGTTGAGCAGTTTTCTTTGCTGGGTTGTGTAAAACTAATGAAAAATTGATGGTGGGGCAAAATCTTAGGATTCTCCCTATGGAGCCTAACCTGTTTTGGGCCGTATTTCTTTTACAATGTGGTGAGAACTATAGACTTTTTCTTGGGAAGATGCTTACATATACAACATTTGCATGTAACCACAGACCCCTCAAGATGCACAAGCTGGAACCTCTGCTTTGAATTATCTGTTGAATTAAAATGTTGTTTTCCTTGGAATGTAAAATAACTTCTCTTTATGCTGTGCACTGTAGTGTGAGTGGAAAGAAAGTCGTTTTATTTAGACTGCTCTGCACAAGTGTTGCATTGTCCTTACGTACTGTCCGTGCGTGACTTTCACTTTTACGTGGCAGAGGTTGAAGGGAAAACTGTCCTGTAAACTAACGTTCTAGACTTTTCTCCCAGATGCCAGGGAAGGTACTTTTACTAATTATGTCCTGCTTTTTTCAGTCTGTGCTGTTCTGTGCTTTACTGTGTTGATCAGCATCAAAATCTGTTTTGGTAATATGGATAGACTGTAGCCATGGTTAATAAGTTTTAAAGGTAAACAAAGAAGTTCCTTCATTTTGATGTTGAAGATTTTAATTTGCTAACATTTGCAACTGTATAATGCTTACTCAAGTTTTGAGAGAATTTAAGAGTGAAAATAGGAAACTATCTGCCATTCGTCATCTGGCTTTGAGAAATGTGTCTGAGGTGGTCTTGGCACCTACAGACGAATGCCTGTCACATCTGTACTCAACCCGGTGATACTGCCTCTTCATCACCTTGAATTCTTGAGCAAGCATGATAGTTTAGCATGGGGGGTGCTGGGAGGGCAGTTTAAAAAGAAGGAAAAAATGAGACATGGCCACGCTCTCATTGAACTGGGTAATGTGACATCCCAGTCAGGGTATTGATGGGGTGTAACCATTGGAATCCGTGAGTTCAAACCATAACAAAAGAGTAAGTGTTAATGCATTCATGTAATTAAAAATTGTCACCCGTTTGATGACTGATACATGCCACAACTGCCTGTTTTGAAATGTATTGTTGTTGGTCTCTTTGAAAATACTTAGCTTTTCCTCACACCCGAGAGAGTCTATTCTCTCTTCACTTTGGCTCCCAGGCCAGATCAACAAGTACAAATACAGAGAGGCATTGTGTGGTTAAGGCTTTAGGTGTGACTTTTTCACGTGGATGGCTCTATTCCTGATCACGCGCTGGGTTTAGCTCTGAGATGAGGACTGTGGAGATTGAAAGGAACTGTGAGATTGTGGTCCACACTCCTGTTAGTCCTCCTTGGTGTCAGGAAAATGAGGCGGCCACTTGAAGTGACTCCACACTGTCGTCTGATGCACTTCGGGAATGAATTGCCACAGGGCCTTTTAGAGGTCAGGAAGGACGTCCTCTCACACTGGCCCTTCGGGCTTGGATCAGCATCCTCTGCAATAACATTTCATGCCCTGATTTGCATTATGGTGGAGTAACCACTGGATGAACATATGAGACATGCAGTCACCATCCTCTGGGAGGGAAGTAGGTGTCTGCTTAGCTCTCTGGCAGGGCTGGTTGTCATGGGCAAGGAGCCCAGGGTTCAGACCAAACTATTGAGGAAGCAGTCAGGGTTAGAGAAATTCAGATCTGGGAGAAACCCCCAGCGGAGTTAGTTCCAGATGATCAGAATCTGATCCAGGCAAATCTAGGGACACTGGAGGGAAGAATCAAGAGGAGCTGTCTGGCTGGAGTAGGGAGGGACGGCTAACTAGGATCGCCACCCAAGGGCCGGAGGAGCAACCTCATGCAGGCCTGACCACCGCTGCCCTGTTGGTAGGTCCAGATTGACTTCCTGAAGGAGCCGGCCCGGTTCTTGTTTGTAGGGAGAGTAGGAAAGAATGAAAATGGGAGGGAGAGGGAATAAAAGAGAGTGAAGATGAAAGGCAGTGGGGTTAACAGGGGAGTCAGGTTCTCATCTCAGTGGAGAATGGACCTGATCTGACTGTTGGATGGGGAAGGGAGGTGTTAGGATTGTCATTGTTAAGATGAGCTTTGAGTCTTCTAATTGAGAACTTACCTGAGTTGATCCAGAAAACAGACTGCATAGGCCACACCGAGTTGGTGATATGACCGTACGTACATTGAAGGGTTTCAGGTGTTTTCCGTTTCTTGGTGATCTGCCTGATTGTTCCTGCCACCCTCCGTGTTTTTCTCTACTCTTCCAACTCTCCTGTTGCATTGGTTTAATTGTTGCTGATCCTGAACTGGTAACCTGATCTGGATTCCTGCATTCTTGCCTCTCCTTGGTATTTGGATCTTGACACCAGTGTCCCTGACCTAGAATTGAGACCTAGGTTAACCCGATGACTGCTGGGAAGGGCCAGAGCCTCCACACGCGGTGTCAGCACCTGCAGCCCCACCCTCTCAGGCCTCCTGTGTGGATGGGCCGCTGTGAGAAGAGGTGGGGGTCTGCAGAGCAGGGCTGGATTTAATTTCCCTGCCAACACGGGCAGTTTTGTTGATTCTTAAGGGCCCACAGTGCTAGTATTTGATTATCTGGATCACTTGTGGGATGCAGACGCCATGGCTATCTTTTTTTTTGATTTGAGACTGAATTCCAGTGTCTTAAGCTCTCATTTGGCTAGATCAGGGGGCTTATTAGGAAGACCAAATTGCCCATATGATTTCATGTTGCTAATGTGGCTTGAGTGTTGTGAATGAAACATGTCAGTGGAGCACTTCCGGGGAGGGCGGATCCCAAGGAAGTGGCAGGGCTGTGTGCCCTGCCCGCCCCCCCATCCCTGGTGCTGTGGGGCTAAAACTCCTGTGTGATGGTTTCTTTTGCTGCTGCTCCTAGAGTTTGTTGACTGTGGAGTCTTTCTATTGACAGAATTGTATGTAAACCCAGCAAATACAGCAGACAGCATTAGTGCTCTTCTGGTGGTTGTGATGGCGCGGAGTTGTGATGTGTTTGTGCTCTTCTGGTTGGTGTGTGTTGTGATGCCTATCCGTATTAGAAGCCCCCGGGGTGACAGCTCTGAGGAACCATTGGTGTCCAGGTGGGATGGTTTGGAAATGGTCTCTCTAGGTGAATCTAATCAGCCATTCAGTGTTTTTGAGGATTCTGGATACCTAGTTTCTGAAAGCCTTTGTTTTCACTTGACTGATCCAACTGAAATGTGATGTACGACTGTGCCCCAGCTTGTATGTAATAGTATTTGGAGAAGCACCTGTCTCACCACACTGCTCTCTCAAGTGAGGGTCGTATGGAACGATGTTTGATACACCTCTGCACATTTTCTACCATTCTTTGTTGTCTCACAGCCATGCCTCTGAAACTGTGTATCAGATTTCTCTCTTGTCTCACTGTATTGTCATGGCTAGCAAAGTGGTGATCTGTCCTTTATGACCTTCAGGCCCTTGCATACTTCAGTGCTGAGGTTAACAGTGTGCTCTTTACATGTGGGTGATGTCATTAGTGAAGGGGAAGATGATGCCACACTTGTCAAGACATACCAAGCTTGTCCTCAGAGCAGCTCGTCCCATAATGGGTTAGCACATGTCTTTGGAACTCATCTTGCAAGTTGTCTGATGATGCACAGCAGAAATACACAGAAGGAATTCAGTGTCCTCAGTGGGAAGAAGGGGAGGTCCTGCTATTAATTTGATCAAGATACACTTGAAAGTTCATTAAATAGGTTCTAAGGACTTGGATGAACTTCCCAGGTGGCTCTAGTGGTAAAGAACCCACTTTGCAGTGCA
Organism: Antilocapra americana; assembly: GCA_007570785.1. NCBI lineage: Eukaryota > Metazoa > Chordata > Mammalia > Artiodactyla > Antilocapridae > Antilocapra > Antilocapra americana. The sequence continues at coordinate 24,163,498 of ML664177.1, read as the reverse complement.
GGAGATGTAAGACGCCTGTTTGATCCGTAGGTGGGGAAGGACTTGGATGGTTTTGCAATTAACAATTAGTATTCTTTCTTCCTGCCCTACTAAAAGCATGTGTTTTCATAATTTAAAACAATTGATGTAACACACACAGTTTGCTATTCTTTGACATTAAAGGCAGTTTTGCATTTGTGATCAGCAATACAGATACTTTTTTCTCCCTTTTTAAAAAAATGGTTTGTTTTGGCTAACGTTGCCATCTGCTGTGACCTTATTAGTGACAGTATTGTGAGGCATCAGGGACATTTTTGTGTGGATCTGTTTAGAAGACTCTAGCAGCGGAGGCTGAAATTCTTGCTGCCTCTGTGGGGCAGAAAATCTTTGTTTTGAAATGAGGGAACTAAGAATGCCTAGGATTTTCTGCAGCTCAGAGGAAGGGGGAAGCCCACTGATGTGCCGCAGTTGTTTCTGGAGTTTCCAACTTTGCATCTGAAGTGAATTCTAGATGTTGCTGCTGGGGATCCAGTGTTTGTAAGAATCCAAGGGACCTTGGGGATCTGAGTGTGATCCTTGCTCTCCTAGCCCCCACCTCACTGACTGAGGTTGATCTGAAGTCAGCCACTGACTGGCAAGGGAGTCTCCTTTGTATTTTATGCTCAGATACTAACCTGAGAAGGAGTGTTTGGCAGGGAAAGCTTCATGAACAAGGTTTCACGTCTGGCGTAGCAGTGTTGGTGTTTGTGGGAAGTAGACAAATACGTTTGAAACATTTGAAAATATGTTTATTACAGTTACTCTGATTCAGAAGTCCTTGTCCTCTTCACTGTTTGATTTTAAATGAAGTGCTGTCGAACTGTCCCTCTGCCCCTCTTCCGTTTCTGTGCAGAGGAGTCTGCCCAAGATCCCACACCTTGCGGCTGTGGGGGTCTCAGCTCCCCGACCAGGCACTGAACCTGCATCCCCCTGCAGGGGAAGTGGGCAGTTGGAACCACCGGACCACCAGGGACGTCGTGCCTTATCTAACTTTTAAGTTTTTGATATCAATAAATGAAAATTTCTTGTAACTTGAGGCATTTGTTATTGAGGCACATATTTGATTTCTAAACATTCAAATTATAAGAGAATTTAGATGATAGAGTTGGCTTTACCTTTGCTTGCATTTCCAGTGTCTTCATTAAGGCCAGCTTTTTAAGGGGAGGGAAGTTTGTTCTCCCTGACATGCTTCACTTACTTATTTCAAATGGGAGAAATCTTTTCCATACACATTGCTTTGATGTTCACTTAGAAAAACTTTCATGGTAGGGACTTTTATTACTAAGTATTCTGTCACATGACTCATTGATTATTTAAGTGTTCTCCAACTTGACTCACTTACTGAGTTAAGAACTAAAATCATTAATTTGAAGCTACTGCTGTTGTAGATGTATGCTTATAGTTAATCCCCTCTTTGAGTCCTTTGGGCCTTTTGAATTAGTTTATTAATTGCTCACATATAACAAATGTAGTGTGACCCTAAAGCTTCAGTATAATTGAGAACTAGCTGCTCTTGCTCCATTTCAAACAGTTGGGATGTAATACCAGTCTCTTCCCTTGCTCTGTCCGTCACTTGGATGAGATGTTCAGAAAGCATGCAGAGGTCATGACAAGCTTCCAGGAGCAGGATCTATTTCATGTTTGAGCAGCAGGCTCTCCAGTAGCCACTGGTTCTCTTCTCTCCAGCAGCCACAGTTTCTCTTCTGCGCTGGCAGTAGTGCTCAAGAATGTTTTACAGATGAATAGATTTTCCTCCCATGCTGATGATCTCAAATTCCAGCTGTGCCAGGAGCTCTGTCTCCAGTTTGGTTAGTAATAATCTTGCGTGTCAGTCAGATACTGGGGCTTCAGTTAGGCCTTCAGTTTACGTAGTAACACTTATCGTTTCTGCAACAGCAGCAGCATTTTTAGAAATTGGTCCTCAAGAGCCAAATATTAATGATAACTACTAAGGCTTATTGTAAATTTAGAAAGCCATCTAATCAGTGTATGGAAAGAAAAAACAAACTAGCAAGGAGGGCATCTTTAAAACAGTGTTTTTTAAGTGTGTATATTAGTATGTTTACACTTGTAAATATAGAAAAGTAGGAAAAAAATACTGAAAGTGAAAAAAAAGTCTATAACTCTATTAACAGTGACAGTTCTTTAGTAGATCGAAATCCTTCCCAACCAGAGGGTCGTTTGCTTTTTCTTTCCTTTTTGTCTCTAATTATTAGTTCTTTGTCCTTTAAATTTAGAAACATAGGATTGTTAAATGTTTTTAAAAAGAATTACCTTCCCAAATTAGTATTTTCACAGCTACACTTTTAAAGTAAAGTGTAAAGTGTTAGTTGCTCATTCGTGTCCTGACTCTTTGCGACCCCATGGACTATGGCCTGCCAGTCTCCTTCGTCCATGAGATTTTCCAGACAAGAATACTGGAGTGGTTGCTATTTCCTTCTCTAGGGGACCTTCCCAATTCAGGGATCAAACCCAGGTAGGAGACTATCTGAGCTACCAGGAAAATCACACTTTTAAAAGTTATATTTTTAAAGCAGGAGTTAATGTAATTAAAATGTTTATAAAAATTATCAGTGTCATGTTTGAACAAATAAAAATTACATTTCTGGACTACTTTGACTATTTAAAAATAGCTCTTTTGAGCAGACGTTATGCCATTGTTGATATAAAAGCAAGAATATTAATCTCCAAACTCTGAAAATACAGAAATGGGAGGGGGAGTTTCTTGATTTTAAAAGTACCAGACTTACTTGTCTTTATTTTTCACTCTTCCTCCTTTTTTCTTGTTTATCTGAGGAGGCCATTCAGTGTGGGAGTTTTAAATCAGTATATACAAGATGAATTTTAGTTCGTAAATTTTATTTGGTATGAGGTACTGTAGCCAGTAGGCTACAGTTATTTTAAGTTATAAAATCAAATTTGTTTGTATTTGGCACATATGGAATTCCTCATTTAGTGTGGAAAAATGAAAATGAGAGGCCGACTTCTTTTCCTTATACACCTGCTTATTGTCTTGTCGTGTGAAATACATCTTGTGTGCTCTGTGCCTCTGGCTTCTCTTCTGTAAAATGCACTCAGGAATTATAATTGACTGCCTTCACCCCTTGTGAGAACATTGAGGACACATGCCTTGAAGTCTTTGGAAGACTAAATGCCACCTTGTGTATTTTTGTGTACTAACTTGCCTTGTAAGTATGTGCTGTGTATTGTATGCAGTGGTGCTGTGTGACATTGTAAAGGTTTTTTATGACAGCAGCAGCCGTTTGCATGCCTCGACATGAACCTATAACTTTGTTACTGTCTCACACTTTCTGAACTTGTTTCTTGGCTGTCCATAGAGGTAACTGTCCTCTGAACATCTCCATGTTCAGCACAGTTCCTGGGTGGGCGACAGGAGGTGGGCTGCTGGTCTTGGGTGGCCGTCTGCTGGTATTGTGCAGAGACGTCACTGAGGCTGTCCCCCAGCTCTGCACTGTAGGGGTTAAGAGGGACTCATCGCCTGAGGAGCAGACAGACAGCCTTCTGCTTCCTCACTGCCAGGCTTGCTTCCACGTGTTTATGCTGCCCTGCAATCTGAGACATGGCTTGGAGGGTCAGGTAGAACTTTGTTTCTACCATACAGAAAGTGTGGTGAAGGGGGGATGCCAGTATAGGGCTTGGGAGGCTCCGGTTGTAGTCTATGGGCTGGTTCTCACTTTTACCTGTTCTGGGCTGTTTTCTATGTGTAAGGAATGAGGAGGCTGGGCATAAGGACACAGGGGAAGTGAAGGGGGCTGTTCTTGCACTGAAGCCTTGCTTCCATACCGTTCTGAAATGGTGACTAACAGTATGTAGAGTCCTCAGAACTCCTGAGGGTTGTTCCGTGTAAACTGTTTAAAGGCTGGCTCCTTAGGACTTTCTTTGTATTTGCATGTGGGGCTGGTTTTCAGAACCCCACAACTTGGTTGCATTCCTGCCAACATGATCAGTGAGCACTTGTGGTTAAAAGCCTGGGTTCCCTCAAAGCATTCCTAAGGGCTGTACTGTCCAGGTTTTTTCTCTAGGTGCTATTGTGTTTTTTCAGTGATAAAATTGTTCTTGTATAAGGAAGATTATAATTTTTATGTGTAGTTATTTAGTATTTGTGAAGTTTGCTTGGAAATTTTCAGCCTTGCAGAAGTGGCTTTTTTCTAGTTTCTAAAGTCGTTTTGTGTTTTTGTGATGTCTTTTGTCCTTTTTCAGAGAATCCGGTCGACAGTGGATGAAAAAGAGCAGAAGCAGCTCCTCATGGATTTGGATGTAGTGATGCGGAGCAGTGACTGCCCGTACATCGTTCAGTTCTATGGTGCACTCTTCCGAGAGGTAGGAACGGGCCATGTGGGTCTTAGCTGACCAGCGGACAGCTGCTTGGAATAAGTAAGAGGATGGCAGCGTTTGATTCTCGTCTTCAGTTACATGCCTTACATTAGTAATATGTTGATTTCTCAACATTTTAGTATGTTGCCGTGGTAATTTAATTTCTGCCGCTCATGTTCCTTGGGTTGGGGGTGAATTTCATACCTTAGCTAGTTAGTTAATTATTTTGTGACTGTCATTTGTGAATGCCATATTTCCTTCTTCATTTATAAACATATATATATTCTTTAAGACCTGGCTTCTAAATATGTTACTATTTTTAGATCTGTCTCTTTTGTCCTTGAACTCCCTCAGTCCCCCGCCACCAAGCCCCCACTTTAAACCTTTATTCATTTCTGTTGTCAAATATATCTGCCTTTAACACAAGCATTTATTCTTGTCCACCCACAATCCTGAGTAAAATCCATCAGACAGGGAAATTAACAGCTATGGTAGAAATCCTTTCATTTTATTCAGTTTTTCAGAATTTTATATAGAAACTAGACCTTCAGTTTCTTGGTTTCAGGATCGTGTTTCTCTTTTGGCCTCTGCCTATTCTGTGTCCTGATGTAGGTTATCACTTCTGCCTCCAGCTGTCAGCACACTTACTGGCTTCCTGTCACCCGGCTACCTAAAGCAGGAAGTAAGTTAGGTCAGGAAGTAGAGCTGGAACTATCAGTGAATACATGTGGTGTCCTGGACAGTTGTCGCACACCTGTGATGTTCATTTAGGGGAGTGGAACTTGAACTGAACTCTTAAGCATTTTAAATACTCATTGTCATTTTGAAAATGTTAGGATGAGCCAGTGCTGGCGGGTTTGTTATGAACTGGTGAGAAGAAAATGTGTCCCACCCTTCTCCTTTTTGGGACTGGATCACAGAGAGTATAGTCTTGGTTTTGTTATTGTTGCTCACTTAATACTATGTTGTAAGACCAGATTGAATGTTACACTGAATAGAAGTATGTACTAATAGAAGTATGAACTCTTAAAACTAGAGAAGACCTTAGAGGTTCGACGGTTGATTCTTCGCTAGTCCTGAAATTTTTATGTATTTTTTCTGTACTCTTAATAGATGATGATAGTAACTGGTAGTGTTCTCCTTCCTGATACTACCATCCCTTCATTGAATCACTAGTTAATCAGTAGGTAGTTCTAGACTCACTTAGCTTCTTCTACTCCTATCCTTGTGCTTTTGATTTGAGTGTTCATTTTTATGACCAGGTCTGTTGAGTTTGTTAACTTTCTTCCCCATTTCACATAGTGTTACATCAGTCACATCAGCACACAGTCAAGTATCCAGACACAGAGCTGTACCCTGGACTGAAATATTACACACTGTCATTCTGTTTGCAAGATGATGAATCTGGAACTTTCTTCATGTTGCACAGGTTATATAACAGGCAGTGACATTGGCTGCATTTAGTCACCTCCTCCCTTTCTGACCCTACTTCTGTCATATCTTTTCCCTTTCCTTCCCAGCATACACACACAAGTTTTTAGTATAACTGTGGAAGTAAAATTGACAGTTGGCTGCACTGTGGGATTATCACCATAATCAGGATAATGAATGTATCCATTTCTCCTCAGCTTCCTTGTGGCCCATAAGTAATACACACACCTCTCTACTCCACTGTCTTCAGGCAACTGCAGGTCTGCTTTCTACCATGTGAATTAATTTGCATTTTCTACAGTTTTATTTAATTGGAACCATACAGCATATACCACTCTTTTGTTTATTGTCTTTCAGCATAATTATTAATATTTTGCAGTTCAGTTTCTTTCAGAGAGTTCTCTTTAGGTTATCTGTGTTTCTCCTTGAGTGATACTTGGTTGTTTGATTATATTTTCAGAAATCTGTGCCTTTTATCTAACCTGTCAAGTTAGTTGGTATAAAGTTATTCATAACAGCTCTATACTATCATTGTAATACCTGTGGAATCTTAAGTGATGTTACCTCCCTCCCTCTCTCTCAGTCCTGATATAATTTGTATCTTCTTTATTTTTACCTGATTAACTTGGCGAGACATTTTGCCTCATTTGTTAGATGTATTCCCAGGTGGTTTTTCCTTTCCAGATGAGTGGTATCCTCATTTCATTTTTTAGGTGCTTCCAGTCGGTATGAAAGTTATGCTATTGGTTTTGTCTGGATATTGTCTCTGAAATTCTTGTCTTGATCTTAGTAGCTAAAATTTGCTAACCTCCACCTTCCTGTTGAGTAAATCCACATTCAGTAATTTTTATTTTTGTGTTGCAATTGTGTGGTCATCCTGTCTTTTGCTTGAACATGGAAGTAATGTTGCTGTCAATGCTTTTTGAGGCAGCTCTGACCATTCCTCTTTGTTTTGTAAACGCAGCTCATTGCTGCTGTCCCCAGTTACAGCTCAAAGGAGCTTCCAGGAGAAAAACATTTCCATTAGTTATGTGCCTTAGAAACTACGAGGATTTCTCCCTCATTCCATGATCGCTCTTTCTCTTTTGGTTGCTTTCATATTTTTCTATCTCCTTTTCCCTTCATTTTCTTAACTCTTGTTTTTAGCCCCTGACGGGCAGTTTACTTTGTGCTTTACATAAGTTTACTCACTTGATCTTCATCAGAGTCCACTGAGGATGGGGCCATCCCATTTTATAGATGTGGAGTTGACAGGGCCCAAGCTGATACAAGTAGAAAGTGGGAGAGCCTAAATGAATGCATCAGGCCTTCACACTCTTAACTAGTTTTCCCACTTTGCTCTGTTACTGCAGTTAAGTCCCCTCCTCACTGTTTTTCTAAGTAGGTGGGTTAAATATGCTTTTTCTCTAATTAAGAAATTCTAGTATATCTGTTGAAATGGTGTCTTTAAATAAAAATAAATTCAAGTGTGTGTGTTAGGTTAATAGTGTTAGTCTTTTGTGAAGGCTGTTCTGCAAGAGCACTGAAAAAGAGAGCTAAAGAGGAAAGTTTGGAATAACTATAAGTGCAGGTTCCCTGTGTCAGTTATGCTTGACAAATCACCATTCTGCAAAGCTGTGGAGCTACGTGACTATGGTAGCAGCTGGATCTGTTTTAAGAGTGAGATTACTCATCTCAGCAGTCATGACCGCATGTGCGGTCTCAGCATGTAAGTGAGGTGTCCTGAACTATAGGTGTTGTTAGAAGAGTGAAGTTAAGTCAGTTGGATTCTGTTCATGGCTCTGTCACTGACACTGTCAGTGTCATTCTGAACAAGCTGCTTTACTTCAGCAGGCATTGATCTCTCAAATAATCCGGGCCAAGTGTTGGGATAGGAGGTCAGTACAAGAAAATCTCTGAGGGTACAGCTGGATCCAAAAATTAGTAATCACACACAGAATTTTGTAAAGGTAATTTTTGTCATCATCCCAATATCTCTTTCCATTCTCACAGGTACTTCGTAGTCCTTGTTTATGTGTTGTGCACACAGTTGACAGCGCTGTAAACATGGTGTTTTCTTACAGTCATGTTTTCTCATGCATGCCTAGTGAGCTACTGTACAGTTTTCAAAATAATTGTATCTAATATTAAAAGACACTCCTTGGAAGGAAAGTTATGACCAACCTAGACAGCATATTAAAAAGCAGAGACATTACTTTGTCCACAAAGGTCCATCTAGTCAAGGCTATGGTTCTTCCGGTAGTCAGGTATGGATGTGAGAGTTGAACTATAAAGAAAGCTGAACGCTGAAGAATTGATGCTTTTGAACTGTGGTGTTGGAGAAGACTCTTGAGAGTCCCTTGGGCTGCAAGGAGAGCCAACCAGTCCATCCTAAAGCAGATCAGTCCTGAGTGCTCATTGGAAGGACTGATGTTGAAGCTGAATTCCAATACTTTGGCCACCTGATGTGAAGAGCTGACTCATTGGAGAAGACCCTGATGCTGGGAAAGAGTGAGGGCAGGAGGAGAAGGGGATGACAAAAGGATGAGATAGTTGGATGGAGTCACTGACTCAATGGCCATGGGTTTGGGTAGACTCCAAGAGTTGATGATGGACAGGGAGGCCTGGCGTGCTGCAGTTCATGGGGTCGCAAAGAGTCGGACATGACTGAGTGACTGAACTGAACTGAATCCTTTTAATAATGTACCAGTTTTTCTTGTGAGATAGTTCAGAGGTTTCTAGTTTGTTTTTGTTTCTTTTTTTCCTTTTGTAATTTGTGAACTATTTACGTTAGGCTCACTCCCTGACTAGGGATCTATCAAAGAGTATGCTGCTGCTGCCGCTGCTACTAAGTTGCTTCAGTCGTGTCTGACTCTGTGCAACCCCATACACAGCAGCCCACCAGGCTCCCCCTTCCCTGGGATTCTCTAGGCAAGAACACTGGAGTGGGTTGCCATTTCCTTCTCCAGTGCATGAAAATGAAAAGTGAAAGTGAAGTCGCTCAGTCGTGTCTGACTCTTCGAGATCCCATGGACTGCAGCCTACCAGGCTCCTCCGTCCATGGGATTTTCCAGGTGAGAGTACTGGAGTGGGTTGCCATTGCCTTCTCCATCAAAGAGCATAGGCACTTTTATTTCTCTTGTTTTATTGTCACATTGCCTTCAGGCTGGTTTAAAACATCCTACAGTGCTGTCAGTAGGTTTTGAATGGTTTGGTTTGATTACAGCTAGCATTTGTTCATTTAAGGAGTGTTCATTGAGCCCTTGTCCTGATGGAGTGTGTGTTCCAATAGGGAAGATGAGTGAAAAACATAAGCAGAGAAGAATGGTATTTTATATTAGAAGGTGGGGAGCACTCTACGAGTAGAGCAGGTAATGGGATGTGAAGAGGATGACTTGCCCTGGGAATCAGGCATTTTGCAGCATTAACCACTGAGAAGATACCGTTTGAGCAAGGACTTTAGGCATTGGGTTTGCTTTATGTATATTTTTTCTTTCTTTTTTACGAATTTGAGAAGCTGATATAATAGCTCAAGATTACTGTAATGTTTACTTTCTTAGAATAGTTTCCCACATATTTTCTATTTTTATATTTAATTTTGGCAAGTTTGAAAATTTCATGAAAATCCAAAGGTTTTCTATGTAAGACTGTGACTGTCCTTAAAATTAAGAGTGGAAAAAATTGGGCAACTAAATTTGTGTTTGAACGTGAGAATATTCCGTCCAGGGCTTTAATAAGGAACAAAAATTAACACTCATTTAAAGTTTAAAAAAAAGATTCTTCTCCTATTGTATTTCTGTTTTAAGTGAAGGAAAGGTGTGTTTAATGTTAAGCTGTGTAAGAGTGACTTGTGTTTATTATTTTGTAGGGTGACTGTTGGATCTGCATGGAACTAATGTCTACCTCGTTTGATAAGTTTTACAAATATGTATATAGTGTATTAGATGATGTTATTCCAGAAGAAATTTTAGGCAAAATCACTTTAGCAGTAAGTACCTGGTTTTCAAATTGTTCGGGCTATATATACTTGTATAAAGATGCTGCTGGAGTTCTGAATGCCCTTCACAGAATGTTATTGACTTTTCTGGAAAATCATTTGTAGAAGGAAGAGACAAAGTCACTTCTGTGGGGTCATTAACAAAACAAGTCATAAGAATAATTTTCAAAGTACTGATCTACAGATACTTTTCATTGTTGAAAAGTACATATTGAAATCATATATTTCAATAGTAAATACTGCAGTGTTCTTGTCATTAAAGTCATAGTGAGCCATAATAGATTGAGCTGTAAATAAGGCTAGAAAAAAGAAATTTTCTGTTCCTCTTTCCTCTGTTACTTTAACTATTTTTAAATAAGTTATGTTATTACAGTTCCCCTTAAATTAATTAGAATCACAGCAGTTTCCTTGAATTTCCTTAATTGAAGCTGTTAGCCAAAGTCTATTTTCTTTTGCCTTAAGATTTGGGTTGTTCTTGTCTAAACTAAAATTGTTGACCAGCAATTTCAGTAACCAACATTACTACTACTTTGGTAAAATCACTTTTACCATAGTTCAAAAAAAAAAGAAGTACTGTTTTGCTTATGTATTTATAGTTTTGAAAGTGAATTCATGATCATTTTCTTTCTTGTTCTTTTAGTTAACAAAGGTCATTCACAGTTTTTTCATAACATTTTTTCTAATAGGGTATAATTAATAAGATTTCTTAGAAACCCCTGAGAATCTGAATTATTGGTGACCCAGGTTAGTGGATGTAGAAACTAAACTTTATAGGAAACTTTAAGATAGGTATTCTGGTTTCATATAATTTCCTCTTTTTTCCCTGCCTCCTCCACATCCAGTATGGTCTACTGTTAATTGTAAATTTATTTGCTTAATCATTAAAGGTTAATGTTGCAATATACAGGTAGCCTCTGAACTGTTTTTTAGTTGTCAGAGATGTGTGTGTATATTGGGCTTTTAAAAAGTCAAATTAAATCTAGTCATTATAATCTTAAGATTCATAGATCCCATGTTAATATTTTAATTTATCTGAATTAATGCTTATCTTAAATGTTTTATGAGCTAAATGTTAAGATATATACCCTTTCGTATAATTTTTATAAAAAGTGTCTAGTATAAACAGCCTTATACTAGAAACTTGTTCATTATTCAGACAAGTATATGAAGTTTTATGTTGTTCAATTTGTCATCTCTCCATATACCAAACCAAGCTTTATTTTAAAGCTTGTTACTATTCATAATAATTGTAATAGAATAACAGTAGAATAATAATAGCTATGGTTATTGAGTGTTTATTTGTGTTAGGACAAGATCTCATGACATTTTATGTTCATAGCAACTCTCAGTGGTAAATAGTGTAACCCCCTTTTTGCAGATAACAGATCTAAAGTGTAAAGAGGCTAAGTACTTAATTTGCTATGAAATTCATACATTTGTAAGTGTAAATGATTTAAGTCCAGGCAGCCATACCCTAGAATCCAGCAGCTAACCACTCGGTAACAGGATTATCTAGAAACTGGAAAACATATAATGATTTTATCCTATATTACAATGTTACAGTCCTGTATTGTTTTACAATCCTATAATATTTGTAATCCTATATTACAAATATTACAGTATATGTAGTATGTACTGATAAATCATTTATTACATATTTGCCTGTGTTTCTAGACTTGGTGATCATCCTTTATATTAAGCACAACATTCAAAATTACTTTGTGTTAAATCCCTCCTTGCTAATTAAAAACCCCTTGAACAAGCCTGACTGTGTGAAACATTTCAGCTTGTGTTTTGCTTTTCTGATACTTGATGGCTTGATGGCAGTGGAGACTTGACCTTCCTAATGGTTGGCCAGTTTGTCACTTCTCTTTTAGTTTGAGACTGTAGGAATTTTAATTCAACTCTTGTTTCCTCTAATCCTTGAGAAATCTTTGATTTCCTGATCATGAGCAGTGATCAAAGAGTAGTATAAATTCTGACTCTGCAAACATAACTTTGCAGGCTCCACATCCAGTGAGAGCGAGTGATTGTGAGGAACTGAGAATTTGGAAAAACGTGCAAAACAGGAGTCATGACTGTGGGATCTTTTTGTATTAAATATATTAATATCTATTCTTGAGAAGTTTGATGGTATGAGAAAGATTTTACAGCTTTTTAATGACTCATTTGAAAATTTGTAAGTTACCTTTTTTTTTTTTTTAGCTGTCAGAGAAGAGTATATAAAGAAAGCTAAGTTTTCACATCTAAAATCATAATTTAGCATCTTCGGTAAACATAGAACATGACAGAATATCGAAATGCTCAGCTTAAAAGAATGCCAAGACCTACCTGAGCTGTAACGTTATGATCAACTGCTATGCTGTTTGATTGGAAGGAAACTGATTGCTTGTCCTGTCTTTCTCTGCTTTTTCTCCCTAGACTGTGAAAGCACTAAACCACTTAAAAGAAAACTTGAAAATCATTCACAGAGGTGGGTATGACTATAGCAGCCTTTTTACCAACTAGGGCCCTCAGCTTTTTTGCTGTGATTAGAGTGCTTTGGATTACAAGTAGTAGAAAATCCTGTTAACTGGCTTAAAGTTCAAAGAAACTCATTGTCTGTCATAGCGAGTCCAAAGGCAGGGTGGCTCCAAGCACAGAGTGGTTAGGCTGAAGCTCTCTTCGTTTGGCTCTGCTTTCCTGAACGTGTCGGCTCCATTCTCAGGGGAGTAACGGCTGAAGCAGGTCCCGTGTCACATCTGGACATGTCGGCTCCTTGAAGAAGCTCTCTCCTCATGTGGCTGTCTTAGGAGCAGAGAAATCTTCCTTCCTTGTCTCTAGTGTCTTCTCTTGTCTCATTCACCAGAGTTTCCTCATACCCTCACCTGAGTCCCTAGTGAGAAGCATTAGTCTACCCTGATAAGCTCAGGCCTGTCAGGACCCAGTGCTTGGGGGTGTGGGTGGAGCTGCACCGAGGAGGCTGGAATCTCAGTAAAGCCGGAAGTCCCATTAGTAAGGGGCCTGGTTAGGAGCCGATGCTTGATAGGCAGTCAGCCGTGTCTGATAGTAAGCGCCCTTCTCTGGAGTTTTCGGTAGATAACCTTCTGAGTTATAGACAGATACTTTTGTATCCTATATTTATTTTTATTCTTTTTATTCATAGAGCCATGACAGTGACAATGAAATGGATTGAAAGCTTGAGAAAGGTACAGAGAATTAGTGAGCGAGGGGGAGAATTGGCCAACTAGCTGGTTTGCACTGACTGGCCGAATTAGTTGATGGTCAGTGAGGAGAAGGTGGTAACCTAGGGGCCCTTGTGGTCAAATTGTGTAAAACCTGGTGAAGCAAATGGAAAGGACTTAGCTTTCCCATCTGTGCAGAAAAGCACACCTACTCTGTAATAGGTGTTTTCCTTTCCACAACCCTGTTAGTTAGGAATTGTTGCTTATGTTTTGTAGTCGAGGGGATCATGGGTGCTGAGTGAAGAGTTCAGAAGCTTGCTCTAAGTAGAGTTGTGAATATCAGACCTAGGGCTCAAACCTTTGCTTTTCTGACCTCAGAGCTTGTGGTCTGATGAATGTACTGGGTTGGATACTCTCCTTAGTTAGATATAGCTCTCCTTAAACAAAATTGTGGGTTTAAAGTTGGTGTACTTTGCATTTAGTTGTAGCATCTTTGACATGTATTTTAAAGTAGCTTGAGCTTCCCTGGTGGCTCAGATGGTAAAGAATCCGCCTGCAGTGCAGGAGACCCAGGTTCAATCCCTGGGTTGAGAAGATTCCCTGGAGAAGGGAACAGCTACCTACTCCAGTATTCTGGCCTGGAGAATTTCATGGACTGTATAGTCTTTGGGATCACAAAGAGTCAGACACCACTGTGCGACTTTCACTCACTCACACTCATAAAGTAGCTTAGTATACTCTTAACAGATTAAATTCATTGTGCATATTGTGACTGTTCAGTAATAAATTTGAAACAAGTCAATGAATATGTCTCTGATGAGAACAAAGAAAACTTAATAGAATGCCTAAATTTAATATAAGGCATTTTTTTGATAATGAGTTTTTAGCATTCAGGAAATTTTATCATCTTATCTATCTGAATTTTACGGATTTGATCACGTATTTTCTAACATTTTGCAACATTTTTCCTTGGGCTTCTTTAGAATATAGCTCATTTGATTAATTACTTGAACGTTGAATGACATCTGTGTCTTACAGATATCAAACCTTCCAATATTCTTCTGGATAGAAGTGGAAACATTAAACTCTGTGACTTTGGCATCAGTGGACAGCTTGTGGACTCGATCGCCAAGACGAGAGATGCTGGCTGCAGGCCCTACATGGCAGTAAGTGCAAGTCCAAGCTTTCTTGCCTGACAGTCATTGCACAGAGAGCCTGGGCCCTTTGGTGCTATGCTTCCAAGGAATCCACTTTAGTCACGTAGTTTCACTATACTAGAGTATTTGCCTTTTCCATGAAGACCAAACTCAGTTCTAGCTTGGCTGCAAAACTTGTCGAAATTTTCCCAGTGAACTCCTGCTTCATGGTCTTACTCTGTTCCTCTTGCCTGGCACTTAGCATATATGGTCTTTTCTGATTATTGTTTTTTCATTATATTCTAAAGGCCTCTTTGTGTTTCTCGACCAACCCTCCCCCATGCTGTCTCGACTGTAGGAGGTGATACTGTAGTAGATACATGGATAATGTAAGTGGTGCTATTTCCAGTTAGAGGAGAATGGGAAGACAAGTTCCTCCCAGAACTCAGTATGTCTCATAGAGTGTTTAGGGGTGGAGGAAGCTCACTGACACATAACAAGGGCAAAGGCCTCAGGTGTTTCCCAACCTGGAGCATCACAGTACCTGCTGATACATAGGAAAGCTGCTTACACCGATAGGTTTATTTTATAACCAGCCAAAATACTCATGTACCTCTTTTTTAAATAGGTTTCAGATGGTACTCAAGATACCATTCTGCGATAATTTTTGCCTTTGCCTACTTTATATTTATTGATCTTTTTCATATCTATCCATCTACCTACCTATAATCATATATCTGTCTATCTATCTATATATATTTTTTTTACTTGTGTTTATTTTTCTTGCTTTGCCTAGAATTAGATCAGTGTTGAATGACAGTGGTGATAGTAGGATTCATCTGTTGTTTGACTTGAAGACAAATGTCTTTTTCTGGTTTACTAAGTGTATGTGTCTATATTCGTGCGTGAGAATGTGTGTGTGTATGTGAGAGGGAGAGATAAGAATGAAACAGGAAGGGCTATTTTATTAAATGCCTTTTTGGCATCATTCAGTATATGATGAAATGTTTCTGTGTAGCTCTTGACGTGATACATCATAGTAACATATATTTCCAGTGGTTGAACCATGCTGGCATTCCAGAGGTAATCCCTACGTGGTTCATAGGTGATGTGCTTAATATGTTTTTACATGTGCTGTGTTAATATTTATGACTGCTACACAAAAACGTTTGAGATTGGTTTATAGTATACATTGTAAAGATGTTAGATGGGTTATGCTAGTTGTAAAAATCAAATTGGGAAAATTCTTTTATCTTTATTCATACATTAAAGTACTGATCATTTAGTGATCAAAAACATAACTTTGACCTCCTTGAGCTTAGAAAAATTTCCTCGGAGCTCAGAACCATTGTGCTAGTGGAGTTTTCTGTTCTTTGAGGCTGAAATCCATCTTGGCCAGGTGTCTTTGGGGAAAGAGACATAATTAGATGAAAACTGACGTTTTCCTGTCTCCTCAGCATCACACATACGTGTGGGGGGGGGTGTGCATGTGTATATGTATGCCTGCTTCCCTTTTCTTACTGTTTTAAGTGTCAGAACTGTTTACCAAGTGTTAAGTACCAAGTATGTGGTAGTTTTAGAGTCTGTCCAGTCTCTAAATACTCCTCCCTTCAGAAGGCGGTGACTAAGTGCAGCCTAGAGTGTGGGCTGAACTCAGTGGCTCACTTCTCATGAATCACGTGTGGCAGAAAAGAGCACATCCCTCTGAGGACAGGTCATCAAGAGGCAGGTGGCTTCTTTTCTGTTTTCTTTCTTGGATGGCTACCTGGGGGGAGCCCAGCTGCCATGTTGTGAAGACTTCCAACAAGCAGCGTTACAGAGACACTCACGAGCTGAGGACCAGGGACTTCCTATAGTAACCGTGGGTGAGCTTAGTGGTGCCTCTTCCCGCCTGGGCAGGCCGACAGCCCTGGCTGACCGCTCGACTGACACCTCGTGAGAGACCCTGAGCCGATCCCCCATCACAAATACTTGCTGATGCCTGACTCACAGAAACCTGAAACAATCAATGGCTGTTGCTTTCAACTGTCAAGTTTTTGGGTGCTTTGTTATACAAATAGTTAACTAGTACAAAGTGATTCATGTTAGTCTTCTTGCTTATTCCTTGCTGTTTTTAGCCTGTATGTTCCTGCCTTTTGGCACATATTAAAATTATTTTTTGTAGCATAATAAATGATCAGTTAAAAAATGAAATATTAGAAAAGGTCTGTTCTGTGTTACTAATTACATTTGTTCAGCACTTTTTTTTGCCTCTTTAAAAAAAATGAATTCAAAATTTGATAACATTGCGGTTGTCAATTTCTCCTTATTCCTTGGTTTTTATTTTATATACTTCAATACACAGTAACTTGAGTTGTATATTTACTATAAATTATATGTTTTGGGTATAAAATTGTTTTATCTGTTACTTTTTTGCTGTTTTGGTTCGTGTTACAGACTCTGTTCTCTAAGTTGGTATTTTCCTCTTGTGTTGTTGTTCAGTTGCCAAGTCATGTCCTCCTCTTCACAACCCCATGGACTGCAGCACACCAGGCTTCTCTGTCCCTCACCATTTCACCATCTCCTGGAGTTTGCCCAAACTTGTTAGTTTTAAAAAGCTTTTTGTTTTTCAAACCCATACTTCCTACTTAGTTTTAGGATACAGAATCTTTAATTCGTTTCATGGATCTTAAGTATCTTCTCTCAAAGAGTACTTTTCAAAATTTTAAAAATATTACACATACAAATAAAGAATGAACATGTGTCAAGAATGTGTTTAACTCATTCATGAACAAACTGAACAGGTAGGTTGGTGAAACTGGCTCAAAGAATGTTTGCATAATTCAGTATTTATAGTCACTAAAGAGAATATTAGAGTGCAATGGCTGATCAAAATATAAAATTGCTAATTATCTCCAAGTCAATGAAATAACTTTTGGGGTTTTTGGACAGAAACATGTGCATCCATACCTAACAAAATCTGCAGGTTATTTTGTAATTTAAGGATCTGGGCCCTAATGAAACAAGTACACTTGCATTGATTACTTCACTTTGTCATTTTATTTTATACAGTTCAAAATATTTTAAAGCTTTTTCTTGAGACTTCTTCTGTGATCCATGTGTTGTTATTCAGAAGCCTGTTGTTTAATCTCCAAATATTTGAGTATTTTTCAGGTTTTCTTTCTGTTATTGATTTCTAATACAATTACTTTGTGGTCTCAGAACATGCCTTGCATGATTTCAGTTTTTTAACATAAAATGTGTTTTATGTTTTAACATAAACTAACACATTTCATGTTAGTGAATGTACCATGTGAGTAGGAGAAGAATGTGTATTCTGCTGTTGTTGGACGGAGTATTTTCTTTCTTGGTTGACTATCTGGGATTATTATGTAATATGTATGTTATCAGCTAAGTACATACATTAACAATTAAAAGTAAAAGTAAGAAGCTTCCAGTGAATATTTACGTGATACAGTACTCATGTTCAAAACAGAACGCATACTTTCTAAACGAATTATTGCCGACAGGCAGAGAACATTACACAGTAACAATTGTGTTTCTCTGGACATTTCTTTCAACAGCAGTTACTGTCAGTCTTAGCTAAGGCTCCATTGTCAGCTCTGTGCTACTGACACCCTCTCTCTCTTTTCTTCTCCATCCCTGACACTCTTTGTGGATAATGGTCCCTTATTTCAAGAAAATGTAAAGATGCTCCCTTCATAGAAATTACTAAAAGTGATTTTTGCTGTTTTTATGGTAGGATAATACACTGCAGTACTGGCAGTGCCTTAATTTGGGTAACAGACTAGTTGAACAGGTATCTTTATTTGATAGAAGTATACATTTAACTCTATGATGAAGAGTGAGTGGATCATTTATAATAAATTTGGCTTGTATTTGCTTTTGCATCTCAAATATATTGTGCTGTGTCCTTATTCACTGAAGCAAAGAGGGATAAGATCCAAAGACTTACTCTTCCCCCTGCCCCTTCTTTTTACCATTATTTACTAATAATCTGGCCCCATTGTAATTCTTTGTTTTTTTCCTTTTTCTTCTCCTTTCTTCCTTGATCTGTTCTCAGCTTCAGTTTTGTAAACCCTTGTGACTCCTTAGGGGGAGGAATTAGCCTTGTCTTCCCTTTATGGAGGAAGCCGCTGAGTTGGGTCTTCCTTGTTTGCCTTCAGTATAATGGTGCCATCCTCTCCTCCCTGTCTGTTCCTGGGCATGGGTTCCTCTAGGGCTGTGCTGGCACTCTGGCTGCCTTCTCAGCCCTGCCTCCGTCACCTGCTCCCAGGGTGAGTGCTTCGCAAATGACTGTGGCTTCCCTTTGTGTTTCAGCCTGAAAGAATAGACCCAAGTGCGTCACGACAAGGCTACGATGTCCGCTCTGACGTCTGGAGTCTGGGCATCACATTGGTAAGTTCATGCTGACTCCGCCTTGTCGTGGTAGTATGACAAGAAATTTAGAAATGAAAGAAAAGTTAACCAGTTAACTTCCACCACTCTTAAGAACACATCCCATGTCTTCTAGTCTTTGATTTCTATATTGCTGTTTCTTCCTGTCTCCCACCCCTCACTCCATGGCTGTAATCGCAGAGACTATATTTTCTAGTTGTTGAAAACAAGTTTTTACCTTCAAAATCAAACTAGAGTTGATTGTTTCAACTCTCCTGGCTCTGTGAAGCGCCTGGGGCTCTTTAATGCTGTCCCTCTGGATCTCTTGGCCACAGATATTAGGAGTCAGAACTATGCTCAGAGCAGGAGTAGGAAGCCAGCTCACTTTGAGGTCACTGCGGATGCACAGGCCCCTGCATCTCCAACAGGAGTCGTAGGTCCACGGACACTGTGGATAGTGTGTGTGTGTTATTACATGTGTTTGTCTATATGAAGATAGTTACTACTTAGAATCTTGTACTCCCCGAACAGAAAAGTCACAGATGCTGATAGTGATTCTATTGTTTGAGGAATAAGAACTAGCGAGGTGATAATTCTCAATGAAGGTTCTGCCTTAGAACAACCAAAAAAGAACTGTCTCACTTCTGGGCTATATTGAAATTTTGGTTCTGTTTTAAAAATATATTTATTTGCTGATTTCCCTATACCAAGATTTGTTTTGAAGTCTCATATTTATTTTCTTGTGCGTGCTGTTTTACCAGGGCTGAAGGGCATTTTTCTGACTTCAGACAAAGCAGCTTCTTCCACATTGGATGTGAATTTTCTGTCACTCGGGGGCAGGGAGGTTACTATATCCTTCTTGGTAGGCAGCCCAGAACTCATCCTGCCATTTCCCCCCCATCTTCTTAAGAGCCCAGAGCACCGAGACCGCAGGTTCAGGGCAGGGGACTCTTCCTGGAGCTTATTAAACGGTCTCCATTTGTTCATCAGCACTGTATGCACTGAGATCCTCTTGCTGAGGACCACACGCCCTGTGCGCTGTCCTTGGTGAGTCATGCCCCCACATCTAACGAACTCTCTGTCTGAAGACTTGCAGGCTGATGGCTCAGCTCTGTGGGAGACTCCACCCAGCTTCCCTTGTGACCAAACATGGGAGACACCTCAGGGAGTCTTTTCTCAGCATGAAGCCGCTGACAAAAGGGATTCCTTCCCAGTTACTCAGGAGAGAACACGGAACTTGGGACTCTTTTAGATCTGGTGACTGGAGCAAGACTTGTAGTTTCCAACTAAGATAGCTATTTGCATAGAAGGATGCAAACAGCTGTCCATTGCATAGAATAAGGATATTCAGTATTCAGAAAAATCCATCAGTGTCCAAGCAGTTATGCTTAGAAAGCAAGTTTTTACTTTACCATAAAGTAAAATTTTTGTTCTGTGAAAAATATTAACATAGGAATTTTTTTTTGGCAGTTTCCTTTAATATATCTGGCTAAACTTTGTTTAAAATCAAGGCATTCAGTACTTATAATTGCTTTATAATTTACTTTTCATAGGCATTATTCTCATAATTCTATAAAATAGATGAGATGAAATTAACTTCTGAAATCTTTCACCTTATAACATGCATACTGCTCTTTTCTTCTCTTATTAAAATCTGTTCTCAGAAATGAATCTAATGAAGTTATTCCCATTGCTATGAATGGTGAGTGAGGTTTGCTTCTTCCCAAGCATTTGTATTTTCATCGAAAAGAAACCACAGGTGAAGGAGTGGATTCCTGTGTGCCTGTGCGCATGCCCGCTGGCCTGGTTCCCGCAGGCACTGTGTAGAGCAGACAGTGCCCAGCTGGAGGAGCATCTTTTGGGGAAGAAGGCTTTCCTCTGCAGCTCCCTGTTGGAGGGTGGCTTTATATCTGCTTGATCGCCTTCCTTTTTAGCATTTGACTGGACCGACAGACTCAAATCTCAGCTGAGGACGCTCTGAGACAGTCTTCTCAGATAAGGCACTCTCTCACATGCTGTTTGTTGAGCTTGGGGCCATCCCGGTGTATCAGCCACCTGTCAGTGCACGTGAAATAGGGTTCATTTAGGCCACGCTCCAGAGTTAAACACAGTTCTTAGGAAAAGCACACAATCTCTGGGTTTCCATTAACTCCGAACAGAGTGGAAAATGAGAACACAGTTCACAAATGTATTTGACCTGCGGCAGGTGAGGACTTGGCCCTCCTGATTTCTAAATATCACTTCCACTTGGCTGTAGACATTCTGAAAGATTGTACCTCAACCTGGCCTAGATTTGATTCAAGCCTTTTTCAGGAGTGTCAGGAGTTTTAGAATTGTAATGTAAAGTAACAAATAATGCCCAGCGTATTTTCCTTTTTTCTCTGTGTTTTCTTTAGTATGAATTGGCCACTGGCCGATTTCCTTATCCAAAGTGGAATAGCGTATTTGATCAACTAACGCAAGTCGTGAAAGGGGATCCGCCACAGCTGAGTAACTCTGAGGAAAGGGAGTTCTCCCCAAGTTTCATCAACTTTGTCAACTTGTGGTGAGTATTTGACTTATGAATACTCAAAACCATATGGTGAGAGGGCAGCGAGGTAATTACTTCTCTTAGCAATGTTGGTACTTTACACTGGGGAGGGGGCTTTATTCATATCACTGTGTCCTCTGAGCTGGGACTCTGGGCACTGTGGCTGCAAGGAGGGTCCCAGCAAGCCTAGAGGGGTGTCACTCTCCTATCCTGCTCTTCAGGCGCCGAGGGAGAGCAGCTGGGGGTGGTAGAGCAGCTGCTGCCTCCAGATTTCTGGTACCTTGTACAAGAGATACAGCCTCTGGGAGACTCACCCTCTTAGTCTGGTGTGGTTCTCACAGTGAACTTGTACCAGAATCACTTGGACACTTTTACTAAGTTAAGATCCTACCAGGTCAGACTTTCAGGGGTGGGGCTCTGCCGTGACGTAAACACATAACATATTTGGGTTGGGCCCAGAGCTCGACTGGTAGAACCATACCAGGGAGATCTTATGCCAAGGAACACGTGAACCCCATGCCTGATGATTTTGTGTGTTCATCTTTTAACGTGTGTGTGTGTATGGCACGTAAGAATAAATACATGCTGATGTGGCAAGAGTACAGTTGTGCCTTGTACTATTTCAATCTATATTTTAATTAAATAAAACCTGTTTTGTTATCATTTGAATATTTTTGATAATTATTCTACTTATCCGACATGATTTAGAAGTAAGATATGTTTGTGAGCAAAGAGCTAGAGCATTTTGTATATTCTTCTTTTCATTCTTGAAAATGCTTTTCTTTTTGTCAGTTTTTTCTTTCTGAGAATGCTGCTTCTCTCTATTCTTTTTAGGTCTTATAAGACTTTAACATTTCATGGTCCAGATTGCTGAAGCTTTTTTGTCTTTTATGTTTGGCAGCTTGTCTGCTTTGTGACTTTGTATCTGAAGGAAAAAAAAACAAAACAAAACTGACTTATTGTGATACTTTTGCTTATGAAAATAAAAATACTTGAATAACTATGTCTCCATTTTAATGATGTTAATTTCTATGTTATTTTAGCCTTACGAAGGATGAATCCAAAAGGCCAAAGTATAAAGAACTCCTGGTGAGTCTGAGACTTTGGGGATAGGAGGTGTTTCCTCATGCTTGAACCCTCCAGGACGCAGGCTCACTGAGCAAGCTGCCAGCTGTGCTGTCAGAGACAGCTTGACCTTATTGAGTGTTTTTAAAGATGTTTAAAACAAGGAGATTTGTAGAGACAAAGTTGTGTCTGATTTTCCTACTAATTTACTAGCTGGATTCTCATGGGAAATTTTGGCTTCGACGTGTTATAAAAACTACCCCCAAGGAACTTTAACCTTCGCTTACAGGAGCTATTTCGCACCCCACAGCCTGTGTGTGTGAGAGAGACGCATCTGTAACCATTTATTGTGTTCAGTTTGCCTTGACTAAAAGCTCTCATGCAAATTTAACGTCACTTGGCCAGTTCCTGCTTCTTTGAAAGTTCTCACCCTTCTGTAGAACTGGGGCTTTTTAAGCAGTACCAGATCTGGCCTTGGCCCTGGTAGCGAAGAAAGTATTGTGACCTAATAATGTGGGAATATTTTAGGACATAACACACTTGTCACTCTTAGCTTCTAGCTCTCCAAGGATATTAGGTAAAACTCTGGTCCACCCCAGCACTGACTAAGCTTACTGAGTCAGCGTACTTAGCGAAGCTATGGAAGAAAAACATCTCTGGGGATGGAGGGCGGAGAAGGGGGTTTGGGAGGCAGATACGCAGCCGTGGCATTTGGAAGGTGCAGGCGCAAGCACACTGGAGGAGCTGCTGCTGAGCCTCGTTCAGAGTGGGGGGTGGGTCAGAGAATCAAAACGGAAACCTTGCCGTTAGGTCCCTCTGCTGCACGTGGGGATGTCCTGCGTCCAGGAGGAATGGCAACCTGGGGTTCATGCAGTGCTTCTGGGCTCTTGGAGGGCAGCAGAGGCTCCAGCTCTGATTTGTGCTGAAGAACACAGGGACCCTGATACGCAGATAAGCTTCCAGACCTCACAGCCAGAGTGGCTCCTCCAGAGCCCAACACCGTGTGTGGTATCTCACTAACCTGAGTGCGTGGAGTCCAGCCTGGCTTGCCTCGCTGCAGCCCTTTACAGCTCAGCCTGGCTGGAGCCTGCAGAGCTGGGCTACATGGCAACCAGGAACAGTTCCCTCTGAGCTCTGATGTGAATCTTGACCACGTGTCTTTTCTTTTTCCTGTTTTCCATCCTCTTGCAGAAACACCCCTTTATTTTGATGTATGAGGAGCGTGCCGTCGAGGTCGCATGCTATGTATGTAAAATCCTGGATCAAATGCCAGCTACCCCGAGCTCCCCCATGTATGTCGATTGATGTCGCTGCTACGTCAGACTCTAGACAAAGGGCTGAGAGGAAGCAAGACGTACGGAACCTTCACCCCTACCACAGTGTTTTTATTGCTCGCCAGACACCATGCACACCACGACTGGTGTTTGTTTCCATCCCGTCTGTATACTCCCGCCACCCCGAACGTGCATCCCCGTGCGACCCGAGCACCCGTGCAGCGTCAGTGCTGGTCAGACCTCGCCCGCTCTCCCGTGAACGTGGATGTCAGTACGATCAGCTCGCTGACGGTGATGAGACCACATTGTAAACTCATTTCTGGACTCGAAGCCTGGAGATGCAGCTGCTGGAAGGGTGTTTCGTCAGGCTTCCGAACGCTGGATGGACGCGGTGGTGGCCACGCTGTGTCTGAATGCAGGCTCTGGGCTGGAGTGTGCGGCAGGCGCGGCTGGCGAGACACCTTGCCCTCCGGAGCTGGGAGACGGAGGAGGGGTAGCCTTTTTTCACCAAGTGCAATAGGCTGACTGATCGGACCGTCTGCTGTTTGACAGTCACTGTCCACGCCTGGGATCCACGTGCTCAGCCAAATTCCCTGTTTGAAGTACCACGTTAAGTTAGAGTGCGTTTCTCTTTACCAAAAACCGTGCTGCGTTCAGAGAGGAGAACGTGAAAATACCGAGACGGGACAGAATGTGTTCTTTTCTCCCCCACCCCACCCCCAGTCCTCTGCCCTCCGTCGGGAGACTCAGGAGTCTGCCACGCGTCGGAGAAGGTGCTGATTCTCAGAATTTGGTGTGCTGCCAACTGGATGTTCCACCTGCCACAAACCACCCTGAGAAGGGAAGAATATGGAGGGCAAAGTTTACAGATGTTTTTAATCCTAGAATCCTGTCTGGAACAACTCGTAGCAGCTATGTATTTCCCCTGGTCCCAAGCCTGATGCTCTAGCCACCGTAACTCACTGACAGGGAGAAGTAGCTGGTAGCAATGTGCCTTGACTGATCAGATAAAGATGTCTTTTAGGCAGCGAAAGACCAGATCTCAGCTGTGTGACATGACTGGTCCAGGTCTGCAGCTTCTGCGTTTCTTTCCCCACCTGTGTGGTCTGTTGCCCCTACGTGACTTTTGCTTGATCCAGTATCTCGCCTTTTTCCCTATAACAGAAACCTTTATATGATTACCAGGGATGTTCCTTACCAAGGATTTGTACAGTCCCCCATGTATCCCATGATCTCAAGTTTAAAAGGCTGAGAAGGTGGGGCCCAGGTGATGTGGCAGGTGATGGAAGAGCGTCTCTTCTAGCGATAACACTTGACCAGAAGAGGATTTCTTTTACATGAGTTCCTCACCTACAAGACTCTTAGCAGGTCACCACATTTCTTAGGATTGGAATTCTACAAAAAACAACCCTAAAACCAAAAAAAAGCCCAAAGACCCCAGAATAGTTCTAGGAGGCTATTGAAATCTGCATCTTCTACTGTCCTTCCTCCCTTCCCTGCGAGCCGGGTCTCCATGGTCTCCCTCCGGCCCCCCTGACACCCAACGTTGGGTGTGAGCAGCTCATGCCCACTGGAGCGTAAGGTGGCCGAGGTCTGAGACACAGCGGATGCTGTGATGGAACCAAACAGCGGTGGATGTCGCTGTGTCTCTTCCCAGGTGACAGTCACGGACACGTCTCAGCAACAAAGGGAGAATGGTGCTGTTTACAGTTACATCCTGTCAATTTCTGAATTTAATAGTGGTTTCTTGCTTTGGTCCACTCGCCTGATCTTCCTGTTTTCTCCCCTGTGGCATCGAAACCCCAGATTTCCCAGCCTTGGAGGGGAAGCCCTGCAGCGCCTGCCCCTGACCACGCCAAGCCATTGCCCCCACCCCCCCCATCCCCACGGCTCCCAGGGACTCAGGAGGACTCCGGATCTCTGCGGTCACCCTTCTGTCTGGCTCCGTGTGGGGTCACTTTGCCATATGCAGATGGAGAGGAACACAGTGCTGACCGTCCAGGAGCTGATCTGACCGTTCTCTCATGTGGACGACCACATAAAAAAGGCAATTTTAGTGTATTAATCATAGATTATTATAAACTATAAACTCAAGGGCAAGGAGTTTATTACAGTGTATCTTTATGAAAACAAAAGGGTGTACAGTGTTCACACACTGTGACAATAGTGTAAGAACTGTACATTGTGAGCTCTCGTTATTTCTCTCCTTTACCACAGAAGCATATTGTATAAAAACTGTTGGAAAGCTGATGTGAAGGGCTACTGCCTTATTTGTCTGTAAAAAGTGCAGCTCAGTCACATGACTGCTTCCTGGAGCTTGGGAATAGTTTATCCTGTATTCTTGTTTGAATTCTCCCTCTATTTAAGATGTATCCATGGAATCGAAGTGTCGATGTAATAGTTCTCTCCTCTTGCCTGCAGGTCAGTTGTAATAAATCTAGGATGTGATGATGACTTTGTAATTTGATTCTCTGAAGCCAGACCCTGAGAGGGGAAAATCAAGTAAATTTCATTAAATTATCTGTGCATTTCACATTGGGAAAAATTCTCTTGTTCCGCAAGTGTTTATCGCTTCTTTCTTTTTCTCCCTGCTTCTCGTGGTTGCCTTCTCTCCGCTTATTCTTCTTGGAAGAAAGCTTTGCTTTCTTTTGGAGCAGGCGTGATGGGGTCTTTCCAGATTGATTTCTTCGTTGGTCTTCCTGACCTTCCCCACAGCGGCTCAGTGGTAAAGAACCCGCTTGCAATATTGGAGACGCAGTTTCCATCCCTGGGCCGGGAAGATCCCCTCGAGGAGGAAATGTCAGCCCCACTCCAATATTCTTGCCTGAAGAATCCCATGGACAGAGGAGCCTGGTGGGCTAGTCCATGGGGTCGCAAAGAGTCGGATGCGACTGAGCACAGGCAGACCTGCCCCAGCTTTGTAGCTGCTGACAGCTTAGGGTGCTTGACCCTGTGTCGTGGTGGAGAGACAGCTTGCAAGTACCCAGCCTGCCTTGGCCTGATGTCTGGCCACCAGACACTTGGTCTGCTCCAGGCATTGTGACTGCCGGGTGGAGGGTAGAGGTCAGCTCAGATGTAGCCACTCACTGTTTCTTGAGAGACGGGGGTAGGGAGGAGATCGGGGGATGGAAACCCCACAGAAGTCAGACCTGAGAGGCTTGTGGGTGGAGGACATAGGTGTGAGTGGAAAGCCATGGAGGCCTGGGGACTAGAAGAACCTGGGGCACCCACCCCAGACTGACCTGTCGTGCTTCCACCTGTCACTCGTTGCTGACATCCTGACTCACCGAGTATAGAGGAAGCCAGCACTTTACCCTTCTCCTGCGCCCACTGCCAGCCTGGTCTCAGATGCGGAGATGCCATTACAGGAGCAGGTGTAATGAGTAATCAAGTGCTGACCTAGGAAGGGCGTGGCTAGAGGGATCCTGCCCCTACAGCCAAGCCTTAGCTTCTGGGACGGAGACACCATGGAGTCAGCAGGTCCTGGCTGAGCACCAGCTGCATGCAGGAAAGAGCGTCATAGACGGACCGTGCACACCACGCTTTGTGGACACTGCCTGTGTTTGCTGATCTTATCTGATCGCAGCTGTAGCCCTCCAGATTGAGGTGGCAGAGGCCCTTTTTGGAGATTAGAGGAAAATAAGACTCAGAGCTCTGACAGCAGAGGGTGGTGAGCTGAGATTCATCTCCAAGGCTTTAGCACTTACGAGAGATTACATTAATTAAAACTGCTGTTGAAGAAATGTTGAGCTGAGCACTGGGAGAGTGAGCCATGCCTGGGGAGTGCTCTGTTTACAAGCCTTCCCACGGCCTGCTGTGCTGCCTTGAAGCCCAAGGTTCTGGGGCCTCAGTGGGGCTTAGTGGGCGCCCTGAAGGCAGTCGTGCAGAAGGGAGTTTCTTAGAACTAACCAGAGAACTTTCAGTCCTGATTCTCAAGCACGACATGAGAGAACCCTTGTGACGATGTAACATGGCTGTCACTGTGGCAGGAAATGGACTTGAGGTGGCTCTTTTAGTATTAAAATGCCCTTTCGTTTCTTGATTCCATCCATCTTAGATCCAGGAGGATAGCTTAGGGATGCATGAAGTCTGGAAAGCACCCGGACGCTGGCTGCTGGTCTTGGAGGCCCAGAGGGGGCTTGTGTCCCCAGCTCTTGGCCAGAGCTCTTATGCTCCAGTTATATCCGTGGCATCGGTGCTTAATATCTGAGAGGTGAGGGGTAGAGAACCCACACACCATCGGTCTTGAACTTGTATGTTTCCCTTAAACACCTTGATAAGTGCCTTGAGGGCAGATGCGGTCAGTGGTGACACCCTTCCCAGGGTTCTCTGTGAGGTGTCCTGAACAGCTGGTGTTAGTGTGGTGTGAGGAGTTCCTCTAGTCTGAAGCAGCAGTTTCCGGTACCTCCTAGGGATTTGCTGAAGGCTAAAGTGATGTATTGTTTGGTCTTCCCCGTCTTCCATGTCAATGGATGTCCAGGAATTCTCATCTCAGACCTTGAAATCATTATATAGGCCAGTAGTTCAATATCCCCAGTAACAAATTTCTTTCCTGGTGCTATGCCAAAGTGTGTTCATATTTCTTGAATGTAAAATGTGATCCTGCTCTCTAAAATTGTCAACCCATGTATAGCATAAGGTGGGAAGTTAAAATTGAGTCATTCCAGTGCACAGTGAGTCAGATTTCTATCTGCATTTGAACTCTCTCTCTACCTACACATTTTGCTGAAGAACCGTGAAACACGACCTCTAGTTTTTCACAGCACTACCCACAGATTTAATGTGAAGACAGCTCTCTGATTAGAAAGTTGCCTCAGTCCTACTCACTGGAGACCAGTCTGAAATAGTTAGATAATTTTCTTAAGGTCATAATTATGTAGGGAATTGTACATCCTGACACAGATGTATTTTTTTTTGGGGGGGGGTATGTGAAAAATTTATTTTAAGCTTATCTCTCAATTACCCAGTTAGCAAGTAGTTTCCATGATGCTTGTCTCAAGACCCGATTTTTTGAAGTCTTGGTGGCAATTCTCATAACACCAAGAACACACTTGACGTTTTTATATAAATAAGAATGCACTCACTGAGTTCTGTGTTCAAAGATGGACTTTTATCTCTAAAGTGATTTTAAGCAGGGAAGTGGCCTGATCTGATTGGTCCTTTCTAAAACTCATCTCAGTGACTGGGTAGGCTGGAATAAAAGTGGTGGATCTGAAGGCCAGTCTAGAAACTTGGACTATTCTGCACAAAAATTGAGGGGAGGTGAAGTAGTAGAATGGAGTTGATTTAAGAGTGAGCTTGGGTGGAATGAGCTGACTGGCTCCTCATGAGGGGAGGAAAGTTGTCTTATGCCTTGAGAGATTCGGGTTGCTGTACAGGATCTGTGTGCCATATTCATAGCCCGTCATGGTTTGCCGAACCTGTTCTGCTCTGTCACGCCTTCTTCTTGGTGCTTAAACTGGCCCCTTCTATGTGGAATTCCTTTCTTCACTTGTCTTTGGAAAACACCTGCTCATTCTTTAAGACCTGGGTTAAATGTCACACCCTCTGGGAAGCCTTTCCCCATTCTGTCCTCTGAGCTCTAATCACTCTTCCTCTTAAACACAGCCCTATGCAGCATTTAACCATGTTTCGTGGATTGTCGCTCTTCTTCCTTGTTTGTGAGTTGTTGGAGTCGGTGGGCATCTTGGTGGCCCAGCGGTAGAGTCAGTGTGGCGGTCCTACAATGACAGTCCTTTCAACTAAAAAGGACTTGTCGGCCTGACATTTTCACACCTGACGGCAGCATCTCATCCTAGTGAGCCTAATGGATTGTTTTCCTAAAACCATGCCAAATAAATTGGATTTACATATCCACTGAGTATTTCTGTTAAAAGCAAGAAGGTGAACACGGACTGTGGTTGTGGAACCACACACTCAATAATTAGGAACCCAATTTTAGGGTCTGTGTAAATAGAAGTAGTCAACTGTCATTAACAAAGTACTAGTGACTTCTGTTTCTGACAGGACATTTAGCTTGGATACGATTAATGTACTCCTAACTGGAGTAACTACACTGGTAATCACAAAATAAAACTCTTTATTTTCAAATGCTTTCCCCCAAGTTGACACAAAAGTAAGGAATCTCTGAAGCACCCTCACCCCCAGCCCCCATAAATAGAAGCAGCAGGAACTCTTGATTCCTACCTTTTTTCTGTTTCTAGAAAGTAAATCCATTTTCAAAAAGAATGAAGAGTTGCTTCACTTGAGAACAGAAAGTGTTAAGAACTTGCCAGGAGCAACTTTTATTCCTGAGAGTGTGCCTTTCTTGGGAAGTTGCGGAACAATGTGAGGACAGGTAAGTCTTCTTTCTGAGGGTTTTGAACCTCAAGCTTGAGCTTTTGTATTTAAAATTATGTGGGGTTCAGGACTCAGGAAGTAAGGTGTGGCCCCAGTGCTCCATCCAGGCTGAGACCTTGAAGGGCTTTGTACGAAGTCTAAGGTGGACAAAGATCTGCCAAGTTGTGGGAAAAGAAATGGAAACATACTTGCCTTCATCCTGGTACTGGATGCAGGAAAATTTTTAAGATCTCCAGGAAGCCATAACCACAAGTCAACTTCCATGGGGGTTTATGGTCTGAATTCCCACTGTGGTCCCAGAACCCCAAGCAGAGGGTTTAAATAAAACAGACCTGGGTTAGTATCATCCCCAGGTGATTGGCAGAAGCCAAAAGTAATTGTCTCTGGTGGAAGTCTTCAACTCAGGTTCAAAGAATTACAACAGGTAAGGAAAGGAAAATGATTAGCTCTGAGTCATTTAGCATGCAGTTTTTTTTAAAAATGTATGGCTGATGGATGGGAGGGGGGTTTGGGGGAGAATGGTTACTTGTATATGTATGGCTGAGTCCCTTTGCTCTCCACCTGAAGCTATCACAGCATTTTTAATCAGCTGTACTCCAATATAAAAAAGCTTGAAGTTTCAACAGACCTATATAACAAAGAAATAAAAAAATCACAGTCGCAAGCAACATGCTAGATGAGAACCATCAGACCATAAGCAGTGTGAACTACTTGAGTTTATCAAATAAAAAATATAAAACAAATGTTTAACATGTTAAAGAAATCAAGTGAGAAGATTGAAAATATGAATCTGGAAATAAGAGACTATCAGTGCTATTAAGAAGAAGTAAAAATGGATCAAATAAAACTGGTTTAACTGACCAATATAGTCGTCTTTCAGTTGCTAAGTTGCATCCCACTCTTTGTGGCTCTGCAGACTGTAAGATGCCAGGCTTCCCTGTCCATCACCAGCTCCCTTGGTGATGAGCTTGCTCAAACTCATGTCCATTGAGTGGCGCTGCCATCCACCCATCTCATCCTCAACACAGAGACTGAACTAACAGAGCAAGCGGTGTGGTGGAGACTGCTCTTCATCCTCCCCAACCCCACACCCAGAATCTCTTCTCTTTTCCTTCCGTTTAGCCCTAAAAACTAGCTAGGCATGTGGTGGCCTAGCTAGTGAGTATTTTCCTCCTTACTTTATTTAGATGATTGGCTATTACCATTTTTTGGGTCACACCTTGTGACGTGTGGGACCTTAGTTCCCCAACCAAGGATTGAACTCATGCCACCTGCAATGGAAGGTAGAAGAGTCTTAACCACTGGACCATCAAGGAAGGTTCTAGATAATTGATTATTACCTAACAGGAATATAATGAAAACTCTTGTGAAAATAAAAGTCAAAACTAGCAATAAACTGTATCTAACCTCACAGTTACTATCACATTTCCCTACCTTCCCTGACAACATAATCCTCTCTTGAAGTCCTATGATGGTCGTTCACATGCTTTTTTTTCTTTGTCTTCCCTCCTTCCCTCTCCTCCTCTCCTTCCCCTTCTTCCCTTCCTTCCATGGATAGATAGCGCCTATTTCTGAGTTTAGGTCTTATATTTTGTCAAAAATCCATGCTGTTTATACTATTTAGGAGGTTTTTCCTCCTAATATCCATATTACTGTTTGATTGCTGTGTAATATTCTATTGCATTAAAAAAAAATCCACTTTCCCATTCGTGGGCATTTTGGTTATTTGCAGATCTCTCTTGGGTGAACAGTACCACTGTGAATACCCTTGTTCTTGTGGCCTGCCTCACAAGGGCTAGCACTTCCTTTGAACCCATGTTGGAGTCATACTGCTGAATCGTAAAACATGTGTTGAATGTTCAGCTTTGAGAGAGAATACCAAACTGTTTTCCAAGTAATTGCACTAACTTACTCTCTACATCTTCTCCAGCATTTGATATTTCAGACTTTTAAATTTTTTTTTCCAATTGAAGAAGTTTAAAAGGTGACCTTGATATGACTTAATCACTAATGACGATGTGCCTGTAGACACATTAATTGGCCAGATGTATTTCCTCATTCATGTCTCTGCTCGTTTTCTCATTGGGTTACTTATGCCTTATTTTTAGTTATTGTCACTATGTTATTGACGCAAATTGCTCCTGGGTATGTGTACTGAAAATATCTTCTCTTGGTAACTTATTTTTTCACTTTTTAAAAGGTATCTTGATGAACAAATGTTACAAATGTCAGTTATTCAGGTGGACGTCAGTATTTTATAATTCATGGTGTTTGCATCTTATTTGAAAGACTGAGATTTTAATTGCAAGGTTTAAAACGGTTAACTCTGCATCCTATACTAAAGAGTTTTAAAGTTTTACGTCAGACCTTCAAGTTCTGGACTCATTCAGAATTGATTTTTGTAAATGGTGTGGGGTAGAAATGTAATTTCACCTTTTCCTTGCGATGATCATGGCCTTTACAGCTAGGAGGGGGTCCTAGCCATCGGGGTTCATGTTGCAGGAGGGGAGCCCACCCGTCATGATCACCTGGGACTTGGCCCAGGTGGCTGTGAGCAGCATGAGAAATGTTCCAGTCCTGCTTTTGGGGGAAGAAAGCCATCCAGCTGGGGACCAGGGAAGAGGGGCCCTGTGGCTCTGGCTGCAGCACTCTACAGTGGGGTCACTCCTTTGTTGAACTGTTGGGGTGGCGGGGGAGTGAGCAGAGCTTGGTTCAAATACCACTGACTCATTTTTCTTGCTGAATTTTTGTAGGTTTTCCTGATTAGATGTTTGTGTGTTCTTTGCCTTTAAGACTATTTGCAGAGGCTTAAGATAAAAAAAGAAAATAATCTTCACAAGTTTTGCTAGGGAGGGGTCAGTGGAGCCCCTCTTGATGTTATGCCGGGTGTTGATCTCTTCTCTGATTTTAGAATAATCTCATCAAGTTCTTTGAAGCTCCTGTTTGCATTCTTACTGAGTTGCAGTGAATGCACACATTAGTCCTTCTCAGTCACTTGAGGTCAATGACTGAACAACAAAAAGCAAGTTGCATTCGTCCCATCGACCCCTTGGGGGAGCCAGATAGCTGAAAACAAGCAAGCTCCCAGCAAGTTAAGCAGAGGTTGTCTCTGACTGAGAGCCAGAGCTGAGGATCCTCTAGTTCCAGGCTCTTAGTTTCACGTTTCGGGAAACAGAGGCTCAGAGAGAAGAAATGATTTGCTCACTGTTGTGCAAGTAACTGGTAACTAAAGTGCAAGTAACTGGTAACTAAAGATGAGAGTCTTTTTGCTTACCAGCTCATTAACGAATCACTTGAAAAAAATCAACGTTAGTCACAAGCCTACTCAGTTCTGAGCATGGCTAAGTCTGTGCAGAGTTGAAAATCACCCCACTCTTCTCCATTTCTCAGCTGATAGCTTTCCTGGGTTGGGAAGATGCCCTGGAGAAGGGATAGGTTACCCACTCCAGGATTCTTGGGCTTCTCTTGTGGCTCAGCTGGTAAAGAATCCACCTGCAATATGGGAGACCTGGGTTCAATCACTGGGTTGGGAAGATCCCCTGGAGAAGGGAAATGCTTCCCACTCCAATATTCTGGCCTGGAGAATTCCATAGACTGTATATAGTCCACAGGGTTGCAAAGAGTCAGACACAGCTGGGTGACTTTCATTTTTACTTTCATCATAAACATGATACATCTTTCCATTTGTTTAAATCTTTAATATGGCAATAAAATCACGTTTTCTAGAGGTCTAGTACATTTTAGAATGTTACTAGGTAGTTGAGATTATCTGATATGATTATAATATGATCTACTATTTAATTATATTTTTATTTGTATATAGAAATTAATTATGTATGGGCTTTACAGGTGGTTTAGTGGTAAAGAACCTGTCTGCCAATACAGAAGATGTGGGTTCAATCCCTGGGTCAGAAAGATCCCCTGGAGAAGGAAATGGCAACCCACTCCAGTGTTCTTGCCTGGAGAATTCCATGGACAGAGAAGCCTGGCAGGCTACATACAGTCCATGGGGTCTCATGGACATGACTGAGCACAGGAATTAATTTAATTTTGATGTATTAGTCCTACACCCATCACATTGCTGAACTGCCCCCTTTCCCCCTCTGATCATTGGCCTATAGTTTGTTTTGGCTTTTCTGTTTAACTGGTTATAACATCTCCAGATAATGAATGTCTCATTTCCTTCTTTTTCTCCTTAACCCTTAATTTCATTTTTATCATCTTATTATACTGGTTATAACCTCTAACCCCACAGTAAACAGAATGGGGACAGCAGGCATGTTTGTCTTATTCCTAACTGTAATGAGAGTGGAGCTGACATTTCCTCATTTAGCGTGACATTTGCCCTGTTTTGTTTGTTGTTTTAGTAGATATTCTTTCACCAAGTGAGAAAGTTTCCTTTTATCTAGAATAATAAAGAGTTTCTTTTGTTTTTAGTAAATGAGGTTAAAGTTTATCAAATGATATGTTTGCATTTGCTGAGATCAGTATTGATTTTTCTTTTTATCCCAAACTGTAAACTTTTTATTTTATATTGGCATATAGCTGGTTAACAATGTTGTGGTTGTTTCAGAGTATATGGTTTTTCTTATTTAATCTATTATGGTGGTGAATTACTTATGGATTTTTCTAATATTCAAGGACCCTTTAAGTGAAAGTCGCTCAGTCGTGTCTGACTCTTTGTGACCCCATGGACAGTATGGTCCATGGAATTCTCTAGGTCAGAATACTGCAGTAGGTAGTCTTTCCCTTCTCCAGGGGATCTTTCCAAACCAGGGATCGAACCCTTTAAACCATTATTTAATCAAACTAGCCTTTCAACAATTATTTAATTACAGGAGTAATCACAGTTGTGTGTAAAATTTTCACATCCATAATCCAGAGTGATACAGACCTGTAGTCTTCAACTCTCCTCCAAGATTTTTCCTTCTGCTGCTGCTATTTCCTCTTCCCTCTCCCCTCCCCACTCCTCCTTGTCTTTCTTCTTCATTGAGTTATGATTGCCCGATAGAATGAATTGGGGAGTTTTCCCTCTCTTTTCTCAGACTGCCTGGGTTTGAATCCTGGAGCATCACTTACTGTTGCCACCTTGAGTCCTGTGTCTTGGTTTCCTAGTATGTGAGCTAGAAATACAAGAAATAACTGCCTCATAATGTTTTGCTGAAAATTGTAATGAGAAAATGCATCCAAAATGGTAATCACAGTGGTTGACCAGTGGACTGGTTCCAAATTGGGAAAGGAGTACGTCAAGGCTCTATATTGTCACCCTGCTTATTTAGCTTGTATGCAGAGTACTTCATGTGAAATGCTGAGCTGGATGAAGCACAAGCTGGAATCAAGATTGCCGGGAGAAATATCAATAACCTCAGATATGCAGATGATACCATCCCCATGGCAAAAGCAAAGAGGAACTAAAGAGCCTTTTGATGAAAGTAAGAGAGGAGACTGAAAAAACTGGCTTAAAACTCTTCATTCATAAAACGAAGCTCATGGCATCCGGTCCCATCACTTCATGACAATTAGATGGAGAAACAATGGAAACAGTGACAGACTTTATTTTCTTGGGCTCCAAAATCACTGCAGATGGTGACTGCAGCCATGAAATTAAAAGACGCTTGCTCCTTGGAAGGTAAGCTATGACAAATCTGGACACCATATTAAAGTGTTACTTTACCAAAAAAAGGTCTGTATAGTCAAAGCTATGTTTCTTCCAGTAGTCATGTATGGGTGTGAAAGATGGACCATAAAGAAGGTTCAATGCAGAAAAATTGATGCTTTTGAACTGTGGTGTTGGAGAAGACTCTTGAGAGTCCTTAGGACTGTAAGGAGAGCAAACTAGTCAATCCTAAAGGAAATCAATCCTGAATATTCATTGGAAGGACTGATGCTGAAGCCGAAACTCAGTACTTTGGCCACCTGATGCAAAGAGCCGAGTCATTAGAGAAGACCCTGATGCTGGGAAAGGTTGAAGACAGGAGGAGAAGGGGACGACAGTGGACTAGATGGTTGGATGGCGTCACTAACTCAATGGGCATGAGTTTGAGCAAGGTCTGGGAGATGGTGAAGGACAGGGAAGCCTGGTGAGCTGCAGTCCATGGGGTCGCAAAGGGTCAGACACAACTGAGTGACTGAACAAAATTGCAAGTTGCATTCATTCCATTGACCACTTGGGGGAGCCAGATAGCTGAAAACAAGCACGTTCCCAGCAAGTTAGGCAGAGGTTGTCTCTGACTGAGAGCCAGAGCTGAGGCTCCTCTAGTTTCAGGCTCTCATTTTCTCATTTTGGGAAACAGAGGCTCAAAGAAAAGAAATGATTTGCTCACTGTTGTGCAAGTAACTGGTAATCTAAAGATGAGAGTTTTTGCTTACCAGCTCATTAACGAATCACTTGAAAAAAATCAACTTTAGTCACAAGCCTACTCAGTTCCGAGCATGGCTAAGTCTGTGCAGAGTTGAAAGTCTCCTCATTCTTCTCCATTTCTCAGCTGATGAATTCATGTTGTACTTTTCATTTCATTAGGATCTGTGCTTAAAAAGAAGTAGGTCACCAGATATTGTTGAATACATCTCATGCCCTGATATACACAGTTCTTACAGCATACAGGCAGTTGGCACTATGAAGAAGCAACGTACTGACACAAGAAAAGGACATGCACACACACGCACTTCTGGCGAGCTCACCCAGTTTCCAAGCTTTTAAGTATGCCCTGTAAGTGGATAAATCCCAACTTTATATTTCCACCTAGATCATCCTCCTGGACTTCAGGCTCATTTATCTAACTTCTTACACAACATTTCCACTTGGGAGCCTGTGAGGCATCTCGTGTTCTTGTTTAAACTGAGCTCCTAATCTCCTCCTGTCCTGTTCCTTCAACAGACTTAGTTCAGGGCAACCGCATTCTTCCATTTGCTCAACCAACCTTCCTGTTGCCTTTAAACCTATTCTCTCATTCTCCACACTGAACTCACCAGCATGCGTGTTGGCCGTGCTCTTCAGGATAAATCCAGAAGCCGACCATCTCTTCCTGCCTCGACAGCTCCCGTCGCGGCTCGAGCCACCATCGTCTCCTCTCTGGCTGTCGCCAGGGCTCCTCCCTGATCTCCCCGCGTCTGTTCTTCCATAGCTTACTCTCCAGAGTAGCAGAGGGTTGCTGTTACAGATCTCAGTAGTGTCACTCAGTCCTTGGCTCAGGACCCTCCCCTGTGTCCCACCTCACTGTCCTTCCGGGGTGTCTCCATATGCCTCTGACTGTGTCTCCTACTCATTCCCCGCTCAGCCTCTCAGCTTGGCTGCACAGACCTCTTTGCTGTCCACTGACTATTCAGGAAGTTCCCACTCAGCCCCTGGTTCCATGATCTGCCATGCTCTGACCCCAGAAGCCTACAGAGCTCCCTCACCTCCTCCCTTCCCGTCTGTACCCACGTCACCCCTCACCACTCTTTCCACAACTGTAGCACCCCACCCCCACTTCCTTTCCTTCTCCCATGACATGTAACCCCCTAGATTCGACCTATTCCACTTATTTTGCTCAGGGTCTGTCTCCCTCCTGGGGAATGTTAGCTCCACGAGGGCAGCGCTTCCTGTTGTTTATTTCCAGCACAGAGCAATGCTTAGCTCATTGTTGGAATGAAAGACACAGACTTCGGAAGCTAGTCTGTGTGAGGCAAAGGGTGCTAGGAAAGGAATAAAGTGATTTTGACCTTCTTGTCCCTGAAGTTACTGAATCCCTCTTGTTGTGGGCAGTTGCTCTGTCTTTGATCTTACACAAGAGGGTGTGAGGGTCCTTTATGTTGTTGTTCTAAATGTCAATGGAATGAGTTAAGACCCTGCAAATGTTGCTGAACTGCACTCAGACCCTGTAGGGCCTCTGGTTATTATGAGGCAGCAGGCAGTGCTTCCTGGATGGAAAGTCACTGGCTATCAGACAGTAAGACGTGACAAGCAGACAGTGATCCTTTGTGCAGGAAGTGTAGAGATGGTGGAAGGCAGGTCAGACAGCGGCAGAAGGGCCCTTGGGGGTGTGATGGGAAGAACATCTAAAAAGATAGGTTGAGGCCATGTTTGCAGAGATTTGTCTCCAGGTCAAAGTCCAGATTCCTTTGGAATTCTGTGGGTGAGGCACAACTGATTTTGAGCAAGAGAAGACCCAAATGGTCTAGAAAGATTTGTCTATCCAGGATGGATTAGAGGGAGGTGATTCTGAGTCAGGAGGTCATTAAAGATTTTTAATCTCAGATGGTGACCGTGTGGACTCTCAGGAGAACAGCAGGAATAACTTGGAAGAACAAGGGAACATCAGGAAAAGCCTTGGAACTAGAGAGCTGCAAGTAAAGAAAACGGAAAAGAGAAAATTCACTAAGATATGTAGACAAAGGAAGAAAGAGGAAGGCCGGAGAGGAAGCTAAATTGTGGAAGAAGATGAGCGTTGCAGCGTCTGTCTTAGTGACTCCAGGGGAACTTCAACCCAAACTTTTCTCTCTCACAGTTCTGAGGGCTGGAAAGTCCAAGGTCAAGCCAACTCCTGGCTTGCCATGGTCACCTTCTCCCTGTGTCCTCACATGGCAGACAGAGATCCGGTGTCGTCTCCTCTTCCACTAATCCCATCGGGGGCCCCCACCCTCACAACCTCATTAACCCTCTTTATAAGGCCACCTCCAAATTCTCTCCCACTGGGGATGAGAGTTTCAACACATGGGTCTTGGGTGGACACCAGTATTAGTCCACAGCATGGACGCTCAGCACTCATTAGGCGAGGAGGATCAGGGTTGAGGTCCCTTTCTGGGTGTTCAGGAGCAAAGGACAGAAGTTTGAGAGAAGATTCTTGTCCACGTGGGAGGATCTGTGATTATTTGAAGGCAAGAGGGAAGAAACCAGGACAGCGGAGAGAAGATCAAATGTGTCAGGTAAGGATCAAGATGGAGAGGTGGTTCTTTCCAAGGAGAGAGGGAATCTGGGCAGGCTAGAGAAAGAGAAAATGTTTGAAGGCAGAGATAAGGAAACTGGAAGGAGCTTACTACTCACGATGCTTCTGGGGAAGAAGGAAGCACAGTTCTCTGGCCAGGGCGGGATAAGATGCAGAAGAGAGATCAGGGCTTGCTGAGGAGGGTATAGAACCTGGCACTTGGATCCCACGGAACCGCCCATCTGTTGATCTTACCATCTTCTCACTGTTCCTCACTCCTTTCCTGTTCTTGCTTCCTTTAGAGCCTGCTTAAAATCTGTGGTCAGTCACTGAAATCATTGTCTTGGCCTTCTTCATTGTGTGGTTTCTGAACCATAACCCTGATAAAATATTACTCTTTACCCCACCCAGCTCTTGACCTGTTCTGTACCCACACGAGCTTGTGTGATATAGCAATCCTGTGTATAATAAAAATGTGTTTACCCATTCTACAGACCAGGATGCAAAGTCTGTGGGTGATGTCCACTCTTCTTGATATTCTGTATCTTAAATAATGTGATGTGAAGTGAGGTGTTATTAATATATCTATATTAGATGATAAGGAGAGCAGAGAACAAAAATAGTTGATGTGTACACACATATTCATAACACTAAGGAAGATGGATGTGAGAGTTGGACTATAAAGAAAGCTGAGCGCCAAAGAATTTATGCTTTTGAACTGTGGTGTTAAGAGAAGACTCTTAAGAGTCCCTTGGACTGCGAGGAGATCCAACCCGTCAATCCTAAAGGAAATCAATGCTGAATATTCATTGGAAGGACTGATGCTGAAGCTGAAACTCCAATACTTTGGCCACCCGTTGCAAAGAAATGACTCATTGGCAAAGACCCTGATTCTGGGGAAGATTGAACCAGCAGGAGAAGGGGACGACAGAGGATGAGGTGGTTGGATGGCATCACTGACATGAATTTGAGCAAGCTTCAGGAGTTGGTGGTGGACAGGGAAGCCTGGCATGATGCAGTCCATGGGGTCACAAAGAGTCGGACATGACTGAGCGACTGAACAACTGAAATGAACTGAAGGAAGATGCACTCCAAAACAATGATAGTTCTCATAACAGTTATAGTCCTCACTGGTCCTGAGATTGAAGCTGATGTCTATAATTATTAATACCTTCTCCCACTATTCTTATTTCCCCCTGGTGGCTTAGATGGTAAAGAATCTGCCTGCAATGCGGGAGACCTGGGTTTGATCACTGGGTTGGTAAAATCCCCTGGAGAAGGGAATGGCAACCCACTCTGGTATTCTTGCCTGGGAAATGGCATAGAAGAGGAATCTGGCAGGCTACAGTCCATGAGGTTGCAAAAGAGTCAGACACGACTTAGTGACTACACAATAACAACAATTTATATTTACCGTTTCTTCTGTCAGTTTTGTCTATCTTGTATTTTTCCAGGAATTTACCCATTTCATCTAAATTATTTAAGTTTTGGGTCTGTGGTTGCTCAGAGTATTCATTCATAATCCTTTGAATTCTGGTAACATCATTAGTGATACTGCTTCTTTTAGTCCTGATTTTTTATTCAAGTCTTTTCTCCTTCATGCTTGGTCAGTCTAGTTAAAGATTTGTCAGTTTTGTCAAACTTTCAGAGGACCAGCTTTCAGTTTCACTGATTGTCTCTGTGGTTTTTCTACTCTCTTCTCTTCCTCAGAGCCCCCAGCGCAGTTCTCTCAGTGGCATCGACCACTAGAGCCTGAGATATTGGCAGGTAGCCCTTTGCCAGCAGGTGGGATCTGTTGATTCTTTTTCCTGCTTAAGGTGAGGCTGGGGAATCAACAGCATTGAAATTACCTATGAGTCCGTTAGACCCACAGGTTCTTGGGACCCCATCCCAGTGTCCTGACCCTAAATCACAAGCTGTATGTTAACAGCATCCTCAGGGAACCATTTGCACATTCAGGTTTGAGAAGCACTTGGTCTGATACCTTCATCTTGCAGGTGTGAATATAAAGGGATTGAGAGGCGACACACCCCCCAGAAGGGGTTTATGTAGGAACACTAAGAGATGACGGGGAGGGTGGGGAGGGAGAGGAAAGGGAAGACAAGGGGGCGAGAGATGAGAAAACATGAACCAAGAGCTGGGATGTGGGCAGTTGTCACCCGGGCAGGAGGGCCTCGCTCATCTAAAGCCAACCAAGGGACGTCTTAGCCACAAGAGTACAAGGTATCTCTGTGTTCTCAGTATCAGGCTTGAACGTGCCTGTCAGAAAGCACACCCAGATTCCTATAAACCCCCAGTTCTTCTGACAGTGAAAGTCACTGTTAGAAAAAAAAAAAAAGAAAGAAAATGAAAACATCTGTTACGGGCTCTCCAGATGCCCAGGTGTCAGAGTCCCGGGCCCAGCTGTCCCCCCGCAGGGCTGCTCCCTGGACCTCCCGCAGGCCACCAGCCCCGCCCCGGGCCCTTCAGACCTGCTGCCATAAATCTGCAGTGACCCTCCCCTGCCTGCACACCCAGCTCCTCTCCAGGGCCATCAGAGGTTATTTATGGCAGCCCACAGCATTCTCTGTAAGGTTTCAGCCCCAGATGCAGGAGACACATGTTCTATTTCTGTTTGACATCCCGTGTCAGGAGTGAGCCCTGGACGAGGTGAAAGTAATTCCGCATTATATACAGAGGGTGAAGTTATGTGGTGATGTATCAACACCGAGCCCTGGAAGTCCTTGGAAATCAGGAGAGTATAATTTTAGAATGAACGTAATGAAAACGTTAAAAGAAGATCCATTTTTCTCCTCTACCGCTAAGCTGGGCTAATAGATAACTGGGAGAATTTTCCAAGGGTGGATGAATGCCTCCTGCTGGAGTTGTTCCCAGGAGGAGGTCGTTGAGCTGGGAGAAGGGGCCTCCCTCACACCAGCCCTGACCTCTCTGGGGTTCAAGACCAGAACTTCTCTCTGCCTCTCAGATGTCTTCCCAAGAATGCCCTGCCAACAGCAACTCAAACCCAACCCATCTGAAACGCAACTCCTGGCTTTGCTTCCTCCTCCTCTAGTCCACCACTAGGTTATAGCACCATTTAGTTCCCTCTTGCCCAAACTCCAATAAGTTTCCTCTTTGACTTTTTCTGGGTCCCCGCAGCCAACGAAGTCAGCGAGGGACTTTCAGGGGACCCTTCTGCAGGGCTCTCCGCTGCTCTTTGTGTTTCCTCCAGCATTTTACAGAATTGTTGGGTTTCTTGGGGCCCTCAGTCCCCCATCTAATGAATTTTAAACAAATCAGGCAAAAAATGAATCAAATACTCAATTGATTCACCCAATTTCCTCATGAGGAAGTGTCTGTAAAATAGTCCCCATCCTCTTGTTTCCTAAATGTTTGTGATTCTGCTTGCCTAACAGTAGGCACACGGATGAAGAATATGAGCTTGGAGAGTAAGAAAATGGCCTTCTCTTGTGTTTAAGATGTGTTAAGACACATCTCCCCTCCCCCCGCTCCACGAAGCCCTGCCTTTGGTTTGGGTTCAGACAGTGAGTATTGGTTTGCTCTGTACTTCAGCTCTGCCTCATCTTCGTAAAGGAAATCATAAGAGGACAGATGACTCTTTTGCTCCATCCCACATCACATGTGCTCAGGGGTCCTTCTCATCCTCATCTTCCTCACAGTTTGGCTCAGAGGCCGTGGGAGTGCAAACTTGTCTGACCATTCTGGATAACAGTTCACAAGTTCCTTATGAACATTCTCCTACCCTACGAACAGGGCTACTCAAGGGTGCTGGTAAAGAACCCACCACACGCAGCTTTGATCCCTGGGTCAGGAAGATCCTCTGGAGGAGGGCATGGCAACCTACTCCAATATTCTTGCCTGGAGAATCCCATAGACAAAGGAGCCTGGTGGATATAGTCCATAGGGTCGCAAAGAGTCGGACACAACAAAGCAGATGTACACATGGGATTGGAGTGGACGAGAGGGTTTGCTCCCAGGGATGACCTGGTCACTGGGCTCTGGGGTTTTCTGTGCCCTCCTGAGGTGGCTGTGTTTGGCACTGACCACCTACGGAACTCCTGTTCGGCAGGTTTAACTGTGGTGGGCCTGTCCTGTTCCTCAGTAGCCATGGAGCAGCTGGCTGGTAGAGTTGTGTGTGCGTGCCTGTGTGTCTGATGCTAAGTTGCTTCAGTTGTGTCCGACTCTTTACGACCCCACGGACTGTAATATGTCTAATGAACCTTTAATTTTACAACAGTTTCAGATTTACAGAAAAACTTCAAAAATAGTGTAGAGGGTTCCCATGTACCCCACACCCAGTGACCTCTTCCAGTAACTTCCGACCTACGTGTGGTGTATTTGTTATAATCAATGTGCTGAGGTGAGAAAACTGTGGGGAGAGTGCAGTCTTGAGCAGGGCCTCGGCAGACGGGGTGAGGACAGAGTGCCCCAGGAGAAGGCATGGTATGTGGAGGGTCAGGGTGGTGGGCCTTAGTGGGGTGAGCTCAGGGAATGGGGGCGCCCAGTGTGGCTGGGCGTAGGCTGACAGGGGAGGCTTTTCATGCAGTAAGTGGATTGTTCTGGGCACACAGGTGTGGCTCTTTTCCAAAGGGCTGTAACCCGCATCCCTGACTTCTTCCTCATCTCTTTTCTGACGTGGGAAAAGAGATGCCCTTTGCTGGACCCACCCTGAGAATGTGCTCTGTAGGATGTTTCCTACATGGACGTACTCTGGTCTCACCTGTCTCTGTAATCAGGAACCCAGTCTATTTCTCTCTTACTACAGAGGTCTGTGGGATTTATGGGGTTAATAAAGGATGCAGCGTTTACACTTATTAGAGATCACAAAGTCCCCCAAATGCACCATCCTACCAACATTATATTACAGTTGCTAAAAATACCCCACGACCACGGGTGAGCTCAGAGCAACAGATAGCCCACAGACTAATTTCATCCTTGGCAGAAGGCCACGCAGCCTCCAGACAGGATCAGAATCAAACTGGGGGCCGCTAAATATAGAAATATAAATTTGGGTTTGTTTGGAATCATTTGAAAACTGAAAGAACACATAAGCCTTTGTGCAAGCCTGGTAGCGTCTTTCAAAGACAGAGCTCACCTTAGTGTCGGTTGGTCCTGCACCCCCAGCCCCATTCCTGGCCCCTCAGTCTGGAAATATGAGGCCAGTCTCTGGGTCTGAAGTCATAGCAGACTCTTGAAGCAGCCCGGGCTGGATCTAGACGTGATACCATCACCTACCCCCAGGGGCTGACTGACTGACTTTGGAGACCCCGGGCTCTCTGACCTTGTGTATCTGCCCCTTTCCCATCCAGACGGAGGATGAGGGTCTGTCACTTCCCCTTGAAGTTTCACCTGGCACCAGGGTCCTGCTGGACAGGACTGACCGGGAAAAGGGGAGACGGAAAAGGGCTTCCTTGCCAGCATCCTGCCCTGCATGCCGCTCTCATTCAGTGTTTATGGCGAGGAGGTCCCTCAGAGCACACACACCTGCCCGGAGGAGCTCCGGATGGGCAGCGATGCAGATAGAAGGTGACCAGGTCAGGGGAGGAGAGTGGGGGGCTCACTCACGGTCCTGTTTGGGCACCCCCTCTAGATCCCTGAGGAAGTCAGCACCATCAAGGTAAAGGGCTCTGGAGAACATGCCAGGACAACCAACCAGTCTAACTGGCCCAGAGTTTCTCAAGTGGCTTCAGGTCACACGCACATCTGTCCTTGGGCTGCCTCCCTCACCTCGCTCGGGACCATTCTCCTTGCCCACATGCTTCTCTCACTCCAGCTCTTTGTCCTTCATATACCCCACAATCCTCCATCTCTAGACCTTTGCCTTCTGCCCCCTGGGAAGCTGTTCCATCTGGTGCCTTTACAGCCTTCCTCTTTTCACTTAGAGGTCAGTTTAAATGTCACCTACTCTGAGAAGCTTTCTTGAAGCCATTCTACAACTGCTCTTTTAAATTTAATACCATCTCCCTGTTTTATCTCCTTTGATTTAACTCATTACTACCTATTATAGATCACATCACACCATATCATACCTTTGTTGTTACCTATTTTCCCAATGACTCAGAGCTGAAAATCACCTCAGAAGAGCTAGCCTTCCAACGTGGAGAGATTGTAGAAACACCACCATCAGTTAATGGAGCACAGATGTTCATTTTTATACACAAGGAAACAATCCAGTCTTACATGTAACTAAGCCTAAAAGAATGCCTCATAATAAGTATGACATAACCATTCTCAAGAAGAATGCATAAGAAGCCATGGCATCAAAATTCCATGGGCAGGAATTTGTATTTCTTTGAATCAAGATTGCTGGGAGAAATATCAGCAACCTCAGATATGCAGATGATGCCTCTCTAAT
This sequence comes from Antilocapra americana, assembly GCA_007570785.1. NCBI lineage: Eukaryota > Metazoa > Chordata > Mammalia > Artiodactyla > Antilocapridae > Antilocapra > Antilocapra americana. The sequence continues at coordinate 24,118,595 of ML664177.1, read as the reverse complement.
GGCAGAAAGCGAAGAGAAATAAAGAGCCTCTTGATGAGGGTGAAAGAGGAGAGTGGAAAGCTGGCTTAAAGCTCAACATTCAGAAAACTAAAATCATGGCATCCAGTCTCATCACTTCATGGCAAACACAAAGGGGAAAATATGGAAGCAGTGACAGATTTTATTTTCTTGGGCTCTAAAATCACTGTGGATGGTGACTGCAGCCATGAAATTAAAAGATTGCTTGCTCTTTGGAAGGGAAGCTATGACATACCTAGACAGTGTGTTGAAAAGCAGAGACATCACTTTGCCAACAAAGGTCCATATAGTCAAAGCTGTGGTTTTTCCAGTAGTCATGTACAGATGTGAGAGTTGCACCATAAAGAAGGTTGAGCACTGAAAAACGGATGCTTTACAACTGTGGTGCTGGAGAAGGCTTTTGAGAGTTCCTTGGACTGCAGGGAGATCAAACCAGTAAATCTTAAAGGAAATCAACCCTAAATATTCATTGGAAGGGCTGATGCTGAAGCTCCAATATTTGGCCACCTGATGTGAAGAGCCAACTCATCGGAAAAGACTCTGATGCTGGAAAAGATTGACAGCAAAAGGAGAAGGGGGTAACAGAGAATGAGACAGTTAGATAACATCACTGAATCCATGGACATGAATTTGACAAGCTCCGGGAGACAGTGAAGGACAGAAGAGCCTGGAGTGTTGCAGTCCATGGGGTTGTGAAGAGTCAAACACAACTGAGCAACTGAATAGCAACAACAAAGTTATAGAAAAGAATCCAGAATCAGTGAGATCTCGGATTTGGTGGAGTACAATGAGTACAATGAGTGTGAAAGTCTGAGAGTGGAGCAGCACCAGGTGGTGTGGACAAGTGGTGGGGGCACCGGGGTCACAGGGGTCCTGCAGGAGCAGAAGCCACTCAGGAAGGGACTGCTCCTCCCAGCTGGGCTCCTCTCTGCAACATCACTGCACTGTCATCGTAACAGCCCTCGGGGCCACTTAAGTGTAAGAATTACTCTGCTACCGAAATTGAGAAAAAACACATGGCAGATAGACCCAATTCCTGCTCTCCAAATTACCCCAAATAAACAGAAGAATGTTTGAGGCCCCCGAGGGATATATAGGGAAGAGAAAAAGGCAAGTGCGAGGTAACAGCTGTGGCTGGGAAGGTGGGGGAGCCGTCTGCCCAGACGTTGCTGCGTTCTCTCTCCAGGTCAAGCAGAAACTGCAAGCAGTAAATGCAACTGTCCCAGTTTGTTTTCTCATGAAAATGTCAGCTTGAGCTCTTGAAGGAATCCTTTTCTTATGGCCCAAGCAAAGAAACCTTTTTTTATTGTGTGGCCCCTCAGGACAGAAGAGGCTTTTTGATCCTGTTCCATGTTTCCAGATTGCTGGTATCCTTCAGATTGGCTTACCCAGGGGGCTGATATAAATTTTCAGGTGGAGAAGCGCGATGCTGACACGTTTGTTTGGTTTAAGCCAGAGCTGTCTCCAGGGCCCAGGAGGGACGGGCTTCTTGGCTTCCCCTCCGCCTGCCCCCCAGGTGAGACCCATGGCCGCAAATGGCCCTTTCTTGGCAAGACAGTTTAATGGCATGGGGCATGAAAGGGATATGGCTGCATAATTCTTGTTAATAAATGTCTTATTTAGTTACCTCATGTTAATTATTCACTAAGCAGAGGCAGTTGTAACTTGGAGCTCTGGTTTGAATGCTCCTTGAGCTTTTTCTTTCTCCCTTCCCTCCCCTGCCCTCCTCCTCCCCACCCCTCCAGACAGCTCTTCTCCAAAGAAGAGAGCCCAGACTGTTGTCTGGCTCCTGAGAGAATCAGCAGCTATTACAACTGGCCAGGATGTCAGAGATCCTGAGTCGGGTGATTTCCAAACCACTCCGAGAAGTCTGAGGTTTTCATGCTCAGTCTCTGGGATGGGATGGCATGGCTTGGTGGTCAAGGCCTCTGCCTCTCTGGTTCAGTTCCTGTGACCTGATCCTGGTTCTCTTTGCAGATGTGCGATTTCAGGAGCAGGTTTTGTAAGTAGAAAAAGATTAGAGTCCCGGGAAGGTCTAAAAACCACTGATGCAAATTAGGCCTCTCATTTACAGGTGAGGATGCTGAGGTCCACAGAGGTAGAGTGACTCTCCTGGGGTTGCACAGCTTCTTAGTAAGGGAGTCCGGACTAGCAGGCCTGTCTTCTTCCTGTTGCACGGCTTGGGATGGAGAGAGGAACCCAGAGGAGAGAAAGTGGGAAGGAGGAATATGGTCAAGTGTTCCTGTCTCTCTTCTGGCATGCAGAGCAAGATGGCTTCTTGAAACACCTCTCGGGCTACCGGCGGTGGTGTCTTAGTGTGCTTGCTGAGAACAACAGTGCAAAAGTCACCTGGCTCTGTGGTCTAATTACTAGATGAACACAAGGCAGTGCCTGCTCTTGAGACTTCAGGCTTTGTGGTGTCAGACCTGAACTGGCTCCCAATCTCACTGTGAATGAAATTCTCTATTTTTAAAAAATGTTATTTTGGGGGTGGATTTCTGGGAAATATTTGTGAAAATGGACACCAATTTTATCATATTTCCCAGTAGAATGAATTTAGTCTTTGGGATGGAGTTATATTTAGGTCTATTGACCTAGGGTAAGTTTTGAAGTAAAAAATTAGATGTAAATAAAAATATCCACTATATGTTTTAAATCATTGCCTTTATAAATGCTGGAGAGGATGTGAAGAAAAGGGAACCCTATTACACTGTTGGTGGGAATACAAACTAGTACAGCCACTATGGAGAACAGTGTGGAGATTCCTTAGAAAACTGGAAATAGAACTGCCATATGACCCAGCAATCCCACTGCTGGGCATACACACCGAGGAAACCAGAATTGAAAGAGACACATGTACCCCAATGTTCATTGCCGCATTGTTTACAGTAGCCAGGACATGGAAGCAACCTAGATGCCCATCAACTGACGAATGGATAAGAAAGCTGTGGTACATATACACAATGGAATATTACTCAGCCATAAAAAAGAAATCATTTGAATCAGTTATACTGAGGTGGACGAAACTGGAGCCTATTATACAGAGTGAAGTAAGCCAGAAGGAAAAATGAAAATACAGTATACTAATGCATATATATGGAATTTAGAAAGATGGTAACGATAACCCTGTATGTGAGACAACGAAAGAGACGCAGATGTACAGAACAGTCTTTTGGACTCTATGGGAGAGGGCAAGGGTGGGATGATATGGGAGAATGGCATTGAGACATGTACATTATCATATGTGAAATCAATCGCCCGCCCAGATTTGATGCATGATACAGGATGCTCAGGGCTGGTGCACTGGGATGACCCAGAGGGATGGAATTGGGAGGGAGGTGGGAGGGGGGTTCTGGAAGGGGAACACATGTATACCCATGGTGGATTCATGTCAATGTATGGCAAAAATAAATAAATAAATCATTGCCTTTGTTACTCTTACTAAAACAAAGCAGAATTTTCAAGAGTTAATAGAATTCTGTGGTTAGAGACTCTGGAAACTCACCTCTGTTCCTTGATAGCTGTGTGTTAAGTCACTTCAGTCATGTCTGATTCTTTGTGACACCATGGACTGTAGCCCACCAGGCTCCTCTTCCCATGGGATTTTCCAGGCAAGAATACTGGAGTGGGTTGGCATTTCTTTCTCCAGGGGATCTTCCTAACCCAGGGATTCAGCCCTGGTCTCTTACATATGCTATTAGGACGTGGGTTCTTAACCACTAGTACCATTTGGGAAACCTCCTGATAGCTGTGTGATGTTGGGCGAATCAGTTAACTTCTCTGAGCCTTGAACATCCCCCTCTGTAAAATAGTGATAACAATACCTTCCCTTGTGCACACTGACTGTGTTAATTCATAAAGCCTTTACAACAGCACCCAGTGTGGGATTCACTGTACTTCATGAATCTCTCAACAATTTTAGAAGATTCTTGGTCTATATCGTTTTAAATATTGTCTCTTCCCTGTTCCATTGGGCCTTTTCCAAGACTCATAGCATGTCTTTTATGTTTCCATTTCTTTGTCTTTAGAGGGTCTTCTGGATAATGTCTTTGCTTCCATCCTTCAGTTCACTGAGATTCTGATGTACTCCATCCAATATGCTTTGTAAGCCATTTGTGATGGAGACCACTAGCTGTACACAATAAATCATTCTCTCCTTCTTTTGTGTTAATAGGACTGTAGTTGGACACCTGCCTCCTCGGCTCCATGGCATTTTCAAGACAGCTTTGCATTTGGTGTGGCTGGGTCACTAAGCCTTCAGTCAGTGTCAGCGGATGTGGTGTGGATAAGGGGCATGTCTCTTCCATAGCCTGTCTCCTCTTTGTAAGACAAGAAGTGTGTAAAGCTCTGTGGTCCATAAACTCATGGCTTACAATGGGATTAGTTTAAAAATGGAAGGAAAAACATTTAGTTAGACCCTTTATATCAATTCAGCCTTGTCACAGTACCTAAGCATGTAATTATCTTTCAAGTCGTTCATTTTTTTTTTTTTTGCGGGGGTGGGGGAGTTATTTTATAGAAGTAAGAGTTTAAAAAGGATTGGAAGGAAAAACTGTTTCATCATCTGTGCCCATGACCAGATGATGTAAATGTCTTAGGGGATGGATGAGAAGCAAGATGGAGGGAACCTGTGACCCTGAATGACTGCATGGAGCAGAGCTGCCTGCCAACATGGAATGCTCAACTCATTCTATTACATCAAAGAAAAATGCACCCTCCTCTTTTTTTAATGGATTGAATTATTGTCAGATCTCTTCTTGTGGCTGTTGAGACTTACCCAGTGCATGTCCATCATGTTTTTCATTCTAGTGAGTCTACATTTGACTTCTGGAAATTATGTTTCGTGATTTTTTCAAATCTCTTTGGTTGTTTTTGTTATTTTTTTAATAGGTTCTCATTCCTTGATCATGTTTGAAAGCCTCTGTTGTCTTTTAATCTTTCAACATTTGCTGAAATAAAGTCTTCAGCATCAAGATATAGCAGACACGAATTTTCAGACAGAGGTGAAATATCACCAGATGCGGATACTCATCAGGAATTTCTGAGAACTTGTTCTGCAACACTTAGATTCTTTCAACTACTTTTAAAAACTATTTCTTTCTTCATTTTTGGCTGTACGAGGGCTTTCTGTAGTTGCTGCAGCTGGGGCTGCTCTCGAGTAGTGGTGCTCGGGCTTCTCACTGCGGTTGCTCCTCTTGTTGTGGAGCACAGGCTCTAGGCCATGTGGACTCAGTAGCTGTGGCTCTCGGGCTCTAGAGTGCAGGCTTAGTAGTTGTGATGCACAGGTTTAATTGCCTTGCAGCACAGGGAAATCTTTCCCAGGGATCGAACCCGTGTCTCCTGCATTGGCAGGCAGATTCTTAACCACTGAACCACCAGGGAAATCCTCTTTCAAATACTTCAAGAATAGAAAATGATTCAGAGAGATGGCAAGAGAAGGTTTCTATGACAAAGAGCTCTTTAGAAAAATCAATATTGAAGACTCCATTTTCTGTCCACCCCAGAGAGGATCCTGCGTCAAAATTGGTGGTGAGCAGAACAAAGGCCGCCTGTGGGGACAGTGCCTGTCTGGGTAAACTTTGGCTAATCCATGTAAACATTGGTTGAAGATCTCTTTGTTTCTCTCTCCTTGAATTGGCTGAGATCGAAATCATCAAAACAGTTGGTATTTGTTTTCTAGGGCTTCCATAAAAAAGCACAACAAACCGGGTACCTTAAAACCACAGAAATTTGTTGCTTCGTAGTTCTGGAAGCTGAAAGTCCAAATTCGAGATGTCAGCAGAGCCACATGTCCCCTGAAGGCTCTAAAGGCAGAATTTCTTGGTTTCTTCCAGCTTTTTGGAGCCCCAAATGTTCCTTGACTTCTGGCAACATGACTCCAACTTCTGCCTCCTTGTCTTCAGGTTCCTTGGTGTCTGTGTCTTCATGTCTTTTTCCTCTGTCTGTGTGTCTGTGTGCAGATTTCCTCTCCCCACAAGGACCCCAGTCATGTTGGATTAGGGGCCCACCCACTCTGGTACAGTCTCGTCTGAACTACTTACGTCTGCAACAACCCTGTTTCCAAGTAGGGTCACCTCTGATGCTGGGAGTTAAGGCTTCAACATATCTTTTGAAGACATAATTCAACCCATAACACAGGAAAAGTAGAGGAGGTGGAGGATGAGAATTCCACAAAAAGGATGAGAAGTCCATCATCTTGATTCTGCTTCCCATAACCCCCGCTTCTCCTCTGCTCGGCTGGTCTATTTCCCTAGTGACTCAATGAAGTTTCAGTGTAAACTTTCTCCATCAAAAACTCCTGACCCTTCCACCTCCTGCCTGATTCTTGTGCCCCATCATTGCAGATTGCCTTCTCTCTCTCACCTGTCCCCCATCACACCCCTGGTCTCTGCCCAATTCCTGCTCACCTTCCTTGCTCAGCTGGCCATGTAGACAAAGTCACAGCCCTGACCCTCCTTCCCCTCCAGCAGCATACAGACCTTTCCTCTCAGGCTGTGTTCCCAGCACACAGTGAGCCTCCCAGCTCCAGAGCCTTGCCCCAGAGTCCCCTTCCTCCCTGACCTTCCCCATCAAACCAGCTGCTGGACGCTGAGCCCTGGCCATCTGCTGGAGAACTGCTTCTGCATCTCAGAGCTTAGCATCCCGGGTGAGGAAGTTCTCACTGTAGACCTTGAGATGGTCAGTATTTTTCCTTCAGAGCTGGGGTGGCATGATATACATTTATCAAAACACAGGGACCAGGGCTTTCAAAGGGGGAGGACAGAGCTGGAGAAACAATGTTAGGAAATCTGTGTGGTGTGAATAAGCCTCAGTGGAGAACCAGAGTTAAAGCACGAAATTCACGTTTTTGTTTTTCTCCCCTAAACCCGTGAGCCAGTCTGAATTTTTCTTTTCTTCATCTGAACACATTGTCCAGATATATCTTGACCCATCCCTCTCTTGAAGGAATGCAGCCAACATTTCCTTCCTCTCTGTAAAGCAATTCTCTAAATCAAAACCAACTTAAAAAAAAATGATTCATAGTTGAAAGAAGCATTTTCAGATGCTACAAAAAAGCCATTCAGACATGAGACTGTCCTTCTCATCTGCCCTAATGAAGCTGTGGTTTAAAATTTTGGAGAAGTTCTTGGACGATTCTGAACTACTGTAGGGACATCTGGATGCGCGCGCGTGTGTGTGTTAAGTTGCGTCAGTCGTGTTCGACTCTGCGACCCCATAGACTGTAGCCCGCCAGGCTCCTCTGTCCATGGGATTCTCCAGGCAGGAATACTGGAGTGGGTTGCTGTGCCCTCCTCCAGGGGATCTTCCCTGATCCAGGGATCAAGCCTCTTATGTCTCCTGCATTGGCAGGTGGGTTCTTTAGCACTGAGCCTCTGGGAAGCCCAGGAACTTCCAGATAGGGCCATTCAAAGTAGAGTTTTGTAACAATATTTTCAGTCTGTAACAGAAATTTCCTGGAAAACTAATTCTTTGCTTGAAACAAATTATACAATATGAGACAATATATGTGTGCCTTGAAGAAGGGCATGGCAACCCACTCCAGTATTCGTGCCTGGAGAATCCCATGGACAGAGGAGCCTGGTGGGGTCACAGCGTCAGACACAACTGAGCGACTAAGCACAGCACATCACAGCACATGCCTAGACTAATGTTTTGGCTTGAAACATATGGCTGGTGTGGCTTCAGGGGCAGGTTGGTAGCTGGGAAGGGGTGGGGTTGACTGGTTCTGGGGAGGTTTGCCGCTTGGGCATTTAGCATTCATCTATCTCCTTCTTCCCCCCAAGGCAGGCAGATATCCCTCTGGGAAGCCTCCCATCTGAATGGCCTGTCCACCCTACATTTTGTTTGGCACTCCAGGGCTAGCCCTGTGTGGGGTAAGCCAGTCCAGGACACCCCCTCTCCCTTGCTTCAGCCTGTTGGCCCACAATCCTCCTTTGTCCATGGGGACTGGTACCAAGGTGGGGGGGATGAAAATCAGTCCTTTTATGGGATGTAACTCTCATCTGTGACTGTGAATGAGGAACTGCAGAGCCCCCGTTTCTGCTGCCAGCAGCCACTTTACCATTAGGACAGAAGTACATCTGAGGATAAACTTGATCTGGACAAATATGAAAAAATAAATGCAGGGGATCTTGTGGTGGGGGAGTGGGAGTAGACAGAAATGACAGTAAACATAAATCAATGTAGATGCACTCAAATAAATTAATCAGGGTCATGCGATGGGTGGTGACCAGAGGATGGGACCACGCCTGTGACTGGATGGGAAGAGAAGCCTGTACTACAGGCCTACCATGAAGGCTTGGAGCTAAATAAGAGGCATTTCATGCTGTTGGGGGAATTTCCCATGTGCCTTTGCAGCAGACTTCAGCATCATATATGTACAGGCCAATTTCTTGATTGTGACCCGAGGACCTGTCTGATGTCTCACAGCCCTTCTGGTCTTGAGTACCACAATCCCGTGCAATGTCTTGTTCCCTTCTGTGGACAAAGTGTTTGGCTTTACAGTTTACCACAAAGGAGCATATGCACAAAAGACAGAAAGGCCCCTGCCTCACACTTAGATGATGTGAGCTGGAAAAGAGGGGAAAACACGTCCATCTCACAGCTTCTCCTGCTCGCAGGCCTGCCAAGGAATGTGGTCTGGATGGCAGACTTTCCACAGCTGTGTGTGGTGCTGGAGGGGCGGTGATCCTATGATGGCCCCACCACACCTGCTGTCATTACACCATGTGGAAGGCCTGGTCTTTGCAAGAAGGTCAAGGAACCCCTAGAGAAAAGTGATGGATGAAGGCAAGGGTGGTGAGAGAAAAATGGAAAGAATCAAGACTATTTCTCCTGGAGGAGAGGAGCAGAAAAGGAGATAGCTCCCATAGTAGCCAGTCTTGGAGACCTTGTCACTCTTCTGTTTGCTTATCAGGAAAATGAAGTGGATAAACTGTCATCCACTCAGTGGTTTTCAGCCCCAAACTCTGTGATCCTGGGAGTAATATCCACATGCATGAAAATATTTATGCACAGGTGGTGGCTGTGTTTCCGACTCCATTGCAACAGGAGAAAGAAAAAAGAATGAGACTGCAGGCCAAATTTCTTGACCTTGAGAGTTGTTGCAATAGTGGAAGAAAATGGAGTTTTTAAATCCCAATTCCCAGAAATATATCAGAAAATGATACCTTGTTATTTTTCTGGGATGGAATAATCCCAAGAATCCACTCCCTAAAAGTGTGAATTTGAATTGCCTGGAGGTTAATATGCTAAAATGTAAATACAGTGTCCTAAGTTCATAAAAAAAATTCTTGCACAGTAACAGGGAGGACTGAGAGGACTTCTCTTAACATCTTCATTGTGTATTTTAAAAGCATTGAGGCTGTGAATCCCTCTTAAAAACAGGGTGTCCTCCAAGCTGGGCAAGTGGGGTTTATGACGCTGAGATGGGCAAAGATGAAGATTGGGGAGCATTAGAGTTTCTTTCTTTTACTAAAACAATGCTCTGAGTTTAAAGGGTGTGGGAAAGAGTCAATGACCCCCAAGATGTCCAAGTCCTAATTCCAGGGGTGTGTGAATATTTCAAGTGGCTAAAGAGATTCTGCAGGGCTTCCCAGGTGGCGCTGGTGGTAAAGAACCTGTCTGCCATTGCAGGAGACATAAGAGTCGTGGGTTCAATCCCTAGATTGGGAAGATCCCTTGGAGGACAGCATGGCAAACCATTCCAGTAGTTTTGCCCAGAGCATCTTATGCACAGAGGCTACTGTCCATGGGGTCCCAAAGAGTCAGACATGACTGAAGTGAGTTCACACATATGCACACAAAGAGATTCTACAGAGGAGTCTCAGATGAGAAGTTTGTCCTGGGGTCACTCAGATGGACCTGGTATAATTCCAGGGGTACTTAAAACATGGAAGAGAGTGGCAGGAGAGTCAGAAAAGCAGATGTGAGGATGGAAACAGAGGTTGGAGGGGTGTGACTGCTGGAAGGGGCATAAACCGAGGATTCAGGAGTCCCTGAACCTGGAAAGGACAAGCAAATAGATTCTTCCTTAGAGCTGCTGGAGGCAGTGTGATCCCCTGACCCTTCTCTTGACCCAGGAAAACCCATCCTGGACTGCTGACCTCCAAATGTGTGTAAGATAATGTTTCTTGCCCATCTTAAGCCACTGAGTGTGTAATAATTTGTTACAGCAGCCAGAGTAAACTCATACAAAGAGAGAAACCATGATGGACTGATGTAAGAAAACAAAATGAAAAAAACAACCGCTGAAGAAAAGGAGCAAGAGAGGCAAGCTAGGCGGAACCAGAGACAAGGAGCCGGGCTTGTGAGGGGGAAGGGCTGGGCAGGAGGCGGCTCTCTACTGGGTGCCTGGGGCAGGGAGGGCATGGATACATAGAGCGCAGTGCGGTGAAGGGAGCGGGAGGGTGCTGAGCCCAAAGGCAGCCAGGCCATCTCCTTCCTCCCTATCTCAGCCTGTGTTCCTGGAGAGCAGAGCCCGAGACAGGTGTCAGTGTGAGTGGTTAAGCTGAGGGTGAAGGATGGGAGAGAGAGAGGAGCAAATAGGGAAGGAATGGGAGGTGAGCTGGGATGCAGTACTGAGGCTGTCACCAGCAGAGAGCCCACTGCCCGAGTCCTGACTCAGGTACCAGCTCCCCAGGAAAGAGCTTTATTGTAGGTCAACTACAGGCAAGGAGTCAGGAAGCAGGGCTCAAATCTATCTCCAGATCCGGGGTTTGGGATGAAATCTAAGGGACTGGGGGAAATTTCAAACTTGGAAGTAAAGTTATACATTAGAATCATTTCACCTGGCATGTTCTCCAAGGGGTGTGTGTGTGTACACTCAGTCGTGGCCAACTCTTGTGCTACTGTGTGGACTGTAATCCACCCACTGGAGTTGGTCGCATGTGCTCCTCCAGGGATGGAACCCTCATCTCCTGCATTGTAGACAGGTTCTTTATTGCAGAGCCACCTGGGAAGGGGGTCCAAGGGCCCCTAAGCAGCCTAATCAGGAAGACTGGGATCAGCTGTGTCTAATTTGGGCTGAACCAGTTAGGACTGGATAGGACCACTGGCTTTTCCACTGGGCCTGCATGAGTGTCCCTTGCTTGTGCAGGAGGATTCTCGCCCCTACAGACAATCAGCTTTCCCCATGCCTCCCAGGGCCCTGCCCCCTTAAATAAATACCACTGCCCCTGGCATAAAGATTTACTGAGCATGGCCCCGCCCATCAGAACAAGACCCAGTTTCCCCCTCAGCCAGTCTCTCCCATCAAGAAGCTTCTGTAAGCCTCTTATCCTTCCCCCTCAGAGGGCAGACAGACTGAAAACCACAATCACAGAAAACTAACCAATCTGATCACATGGATAACAGCGTTGTCTAACTCAATGAAACCATGAGCCACGCCATGTAGGGCAGGCAACCCAAGATGGATGGGTTATGGTGGAGAGTTCTAATAAAACATGGTCTACTAGAGAAGGGAATGGCAAATCACTTTGGTATTCTTGCCCTTAGAACCCCATGAACAGTATGAAAAGGCAAAAAGATATGACACTGAATGATGAACTCCCCAGGTTGGTATGTGCCCAGTATGCTACTGGAGATCAGTGGAGAAATAACTCCAGAAAGACTGAAGAGATGCAACCAAAGTAACAGCAAGACCCAGTTGTGGATGTGACTGGTGATGAAAGTCAAGTCTGATGCTGTGGAGAGCAATATTGCATAGGAACCTGGAATGTTAGGTCCATGAATCAAGAAGGCAAATTGAAAGTGGTCAAACAGGAGATGGCAAGAGTGAACACTTAACATTTTAGGAGTCAGTCAACTAAAATAGACTGGAATGGGCTAACTTAATTTAGATGACCATTATATCTACTACTGTGGGCAAGAATCCCTTAGAGGTAATGGGGTAGTCATCACAGTCAACAAAAGAGTCCAAAATGCAACACTTGGATGCGGTCTCAAAAATGACAGAATGATCTCTGTTTCCAAGGCAAACCATTCATATCACAGTAATCCAAGGCTATGCGCTGACCAGTAATGCTGAAGAAGCTGAAGTTGAATGGTTCTGTGAAGACCTACAAGAACTTCGAGAAATAACACCCCCAAAAGATGTCCTTTTCATTATAGGGGACTGGAATGCAAAAGTAGGAAGGCAAGAAATACCTGAAGTAACAGGCAAATTTGGTCTTGGAGTACAGAATGAAGCAGGGCAAAGGCTAACAGTTTTGCCAAGAGAACGCACTGGTCATAGCCAACACCCTCTTCCAACAACACAAGAGAAGACTCTATACATGGACATCACCAGATGGTCATCACCGAAATCAGATTGATTATATTCTTTGCAGCCAAAGACAGAGAAGCTTTATAAAGTCAGCAAAAAGAAGACCAGGAGCTGACTGTGGCTCATATCATGAACTCCTTATTGCCAAATTCAGACTTAAGTTGCAGAGAGTAGGGAAAACCACTAGACCATTCAGGTATGACCTAAATCAAATCCCTTATGACCAAACAGTGGAAGTGATGAATAGATTCAAGGGATTAGATCTGATAGAGTGCCGGATGCAAGACCATCCCCAAGAAAAGAAATGCAAAAAGGCAAAGCAATAGAGGAAAACAATAGCATGGGAAAAACTAGAGATCTCTTCAAGAAAATTAGAGATAACAAGGGAACATTTCATGCAAAGATGGGCACAATGAAGGATAGAAATTGTATGGACCTAACAGAAGCAGAAGAGATTAAGAAGAGGTGGCAAAAATACACAGAAGAACTGTACAAAAATGATCTTCATGACCCAGCTAATCACAGTGGTGTGATCACTCACCTAGAGCCAGACGTCTTGGAATGTGAAGTCAGGTGGGCCTTAGAAAGCATCACTACAAACAAAGCTAGTGGAGGTGATGGAATTCCAGTTGAGCTAAAATCCTAAAAGATGATGCTGTGAAAGTGCTGCCCTCAATATGCCAGCAATTTTGGAAAACTCAGCAATGGCCACAGGACTGGAAAATGTTAGTTTTCATTCCAATCCCAAAGAAAGGTAATGCCAAAGAATGTTCAAACTACTGCACAATTGTACTCATCTCCCATGCAATAAAGTAAAGCTCAAAATTCTCCAAGCCAGGCTTCAACAGTATGTGAAGCGTGAACTTCCAGATGTTTGAACTGGATTTAGAAAAGGCAGAGGAACCAGAGATCAAATTGCCAACATCTGTTGGATCATCAAAAAAGTAAGAGATTTCCAGAAAAATGTCTACTTCTGCTTTATTGACTATGCCAAAGCCTTTGACTGTATGGATCACAACAAACTGTGGAAAATTCTTAAAGAAATAGGAATATCAGACCATCTGATCTGCCTCCTGAGAACTTTGAATGCAGGTCAAGAAGCAACAGTTAGAACCAAACATGGAACAACAGACTGGTTTCCAATCGGGAAAGGAGTACGACAAGGCTGTATATTGTTACCCTGCTTATTTAGCTTATATGCAGAGTACATCATGAGAAACACTGGTCTGGATTAAACAAGCTGGAATCAAGATTTCCAGGAGAAATATCAATAACCTCAGATTTGCAAATGACACCACACTATGGCAGAAAGCGAAGAACTAAAGAGCCTCTTGATGAAAGTGAAAGAGGAGAGTGAAAAAGTTGGCTTAAAGCTCAACATTCAGAAAACTAAGATCATAGTATCCAGTCCCATTATTTCATGGCAAATATATGGGGAGACATTGGAAACAGTGACAGACTTTCTTTTTTGGGCTCCAAAATCACCACAGATGGTGACTGCAGCCATGAAATTAAAAGATGCTTGCTCTTTGGAAGAAACGTTATGACCAACATAGACAGCATATTAAAAAGTAGAGACATTACTTTGCCAACAAAGATCCGTCTAGTCCAAGCTATTGTTTTTCCAGTAGTCCTATATGGATGTGGGAGTTGGACTATAAAGAAAGCTGAGCACCAAAGAATTGATGCTTTTGAACTGTGGTATTGGAGAAGACTCTTGAGAGTCCCTTGGACTACAAGGAGAACCAACCAGTCTATCCTAAAGGAAATCAATCCTGATTTTATTGGAATTCCATTTCATCCCAATTCATTGGAAGGACTGATGCTGAAGCTGAAACTCCAGTGCTTTGGCCACCTGATATGAAGAGCTGACTCATTTGAAAAGACCCTGATGCTGGGAAACATTGAAAGTGGGAGGGAAAGGAGACAACAGAGGATGAGATGATTGGATGGCATCACTGACTCAATGGACATGAGTTTGAGTAAACTCTGGGGGTTGGTGATGGACAGGGAGGACTGGGATGCTGCAGTCCATGGGATCTCAAAGAGTCGGACATCACTGAGCAACTGAACTGAACTGAACTGTCCCTGGTGTTCTAGAAGGTCAATTTTAGGACTAGTCTTCTCTCTGTGTGCTGGGCTGCTTTGCAGATAAACCCTCTTTGCTGCAAACCTGGGTGTCTCAGCGTTAGGTTTGTTGCATGTTAGGTGAGCAAACCTGGTTCAGAAGCTAATAGGCCGGCCTGGCATTGGTCCACAGACACTACACGAGCTGCTGGAAGCTGGATTTTCATCTCAAAGGACTCTTCACTTCATAAAAGGCAGTGGTGGCAACACTTGTCCTTGCTACAGTTCTAGAGATGGAGGGTTCTTGTTTCTGAGGCATCCTGGAGATGTGGGTTTCTGTCTTGCACAGGAGCAATGCTGTCTGTTACGTCTACTAACCTGAGTCTTAATTACAGCAACAAGCTGTTGAAGGAGACAAAACCAGTTGAAGCTGGTGCTGTTTCAAGGGGGCCACCGGGTTGCCATGCTGATCAGGCAGCAGCAGCAGCAGCAGCACCAGGCTGCAGAGGCCCTGCTTTTGTCTCCAGCAGCCTTGGCAAGCCCTTCTACTCCATAGGCTTATTCATATTAACCAGCTGCTCCTTCCAGCTGCCTCTCACTGTTGGCCACTGTTCCTTCCATCAAACAATCGGATGGACAGCTGCCCTGAGAATCTGCCTGCTGCATGGAGACCGAAGGCCATTTACAGGAAGGTCTCACCCGACTTGGTCACAGAGCATGAGGAGACCGAGAGGAATCACACCAGGAGGTAGGTTCATTTAGACTCTCTAAATGAACCTCCACCTTCTGATCGCTGGCGATCAGTGTGCTGATGCCAGGGCCTGAGTGTTGTTACTACTCAGTGTTGCCTCCATGGGCACCTGTGGCTTTCCCATTCCTACCCTGTGTCCCCCTGGCTCTGTTTTTCCTCGGCTCTTGTATGACTCGAGTGATGGGAATGCCATTGGTTTCATGTGCTCACCAACGTTATGGAAACAGCCCTGGTCACACTTCAAATTTGGATCCTAGAAGTCCATGTGGACGCCCTGCCTCTTCTCACGCACTGGCAATTTTGAATCTTCATCCTGGTCCATCCATTCCATTCACTCTTTCCAGTGTAACAACCCATCCTCTGGTTGGTGATGGGTGTTTTCTGGAGGGAGGTGGGGGTGCCTTGCCCTGTGACTTTCATTCCTGGTTCAGCGATGTTTGTTCTGGGAGGGGTCTTTCTCTAATCCTGTTTCGTTTGTGAGATCTCCTGGCATTTTATAAACATACACCCATGAACAGAAAAGTCTGCTGGTGGGTGTGGGCACTTCAGCTACTGGGTGGTAGGATCTTGCTCAGACTCTTCTGTGTCCTTCTTGCATCACTAGTATCAGGACCCAGCGTGGCCGCTTCTCACTTGGTCTGCATGTGAAAGCCGCCCAACCCCAGCCCACAAGGTTCCCCAGGAGCCCCCTCACTCATTCATAGTCCCTGCCATCTTGTCTGTTACTCGGGTTGGCTGACGTCTTGCCCTGTGTGGTCACTTGCCTGGTAGATGTCTGTCTCTGTGTGTGTCCTGTCCTCCAGACACAGTTCATCCAGCCGGGGGTTGGCAGAGATGCAGGGGGAGGGGTGGGGATGTGGAGCCCAGGACTAGAATCTGAACAGCTGGGGCAGGTGTTGTGGCTTTGCTACATTCTGAACCTCTCCTTTCCATATCTTGGATGTGGAGCGAGGACCCGGCCAACCTCACAACTGCATCGAAACAGTTGTGAGAATCTAAATCTAAGTTATACTTAGAATACTAGGTGTTCCTGGCAGCTGAGGAGGCAGTGAGAGAATGTTCCTAACACTTTGTTCTAGCAGCTTCAAGCTGCCAGGAAGAGAAGGGGAGCCTGCAGAAGCACAGGCTTGAGCTGGTGGAAGAGGATGGGAGGCGGTGGTGGAGACCCTGCTCCGTCCTCCCAGTGTTGGCAGGCGGAGTGCCTGCTGTGTGGTCTGGCCCTAGGCCTGGCTCCTCCCCTGCTGCCCAGAGCAGGCCGCCTGTGAGGCTCAAAGGCGCTCAGAAGGAACCTAGCCTCCCCTCCTAACTGCCTTCCTCCTTTCTTCGTGTCGAACATCATTTCCACAGTAGTGGAAGCAACTCTGTCTTAGCTGTTCGCATCTGAATTTCTGTGTCCAGAAAAAGATGGTAGATGCTGGGACCTCAGTGACCTTTGAGGCTCTACACCCATCAAACGTGCAAACTGCCAGGGCTGTTTCTGAAGATTCAGGATGGCCGTGCCTGGTAGTGGTGAGCCCAGAATATGGTCAGAGGAGCATGATGGAAGAGTCATGTGCTCTTACGATGTGGGCCTCCACCCGCCACTGGTCCCAGCTCAGACAGTTGGCAGCAGGCGGGACAGAGATCCTGGTTTCCTGCTGGCCATTCGGGGTGCTTTTCTGGCTTCTATTTGGCTGAGAACACAAGGAGACAAGTGTCTGTCCCATTTTTATAGCCAGGATAGAGCACAGTGACAGAAACACGACAGGGTTTCTGCATCTCAAAGATTAGGGCTTCCAGGGAAAGTACAGAAAGTTTAACTTGCATTTCAGATCATTGTTGAATAAGTGTTTGGTGTAAGTATATTCCAAGTATGTGTTTGAGATAGACTTTTGGGCTTCCCTGGTGGCTCAGATGGTAAAGAATCCACCTGCAATGCAGGAGACCCGGGTTTGATCCCTGGGTCAGAAAGATCCCCTAGAGAGGGGAATGGCAACCCATTCCAGTATTCTTGCCTGGAGAATCCCATAGACAGAGGAGCCTGGTGGGCTACAGTCCATGGGGTCACAAAGACCAAGAGACTAACAACTTTCACCTTTTTTGATGCTAAGCATTTACTGCTTATCCAAAATTCCAGTGGAATGGCATGTCCTACACAGTTTGCTGAATCTGGCAACCCCACCAAAGAAGAAGTTCACATTGAAAATGTTTATCAGACTGAATTACGGCTGCACAGCCCTGTCCTGGGTCTGCACTTAGAGGCAGAGTCTCCATCTTTTCTGGGAGTTCTTAGGACCATGGCTACATCTGGAGCAATGCCAAACCTCCATGTGATTCAAGAGCATTTCAGTCACTTGTCCACTGTCCTGATGTTCACAGCCGGTAGACAAAATACTGAGATGTTTGGCAGGGCCACCCGGCTGTCCCCTGGAAGTCTGGCATCTCACGGCCACAGGTTTCCAGCTCGCCCTGTGCTGGGACAGTGTCTTCCACTTAGTTCTCTAATCTGTGAGGGCCCTGCTTCCCCCGACCCCCACATCCTCTCCCACCAAACCTGGGACACACTACTAGATTCTTCAAGGATGCAGCCGAAGTCTGGACGTGCTTTGCATTTTGTTCGTTTCTTGGCCCTGAACTCCGATGTACGTACAGTTGTTTTACTTCAGTCTGCTGATAAAGCTCAGGCTTCTCCAGACTTCTACTTAGTCTCTGTGATGTAGGAAGCCCAGGAAGAAAATCAGGGTTTGTTTTTTTTTTCTTTGGTTGTTCTCCCTCAGAGCACAATGAACCGACATAAATCCTGTCCATGTACTGACACTCTGACCCCAGTAAGAAGATGGATGAGAACAGTGATTTCAAACAGCACGGGAAGCCCCGAGCAGGTTAGAGCTTCTTCTGGGAAAAAGGCATTCATTGTTTCAGCTGTTCATTCAACCAACTTCACTGCCCCTTGTACGGGGAGCAGCAGTGGGATGCAGAAGCTGGAGACATGGCCTCTGTGGCCAGTCTGCCTGGATCCCGTTCTCAGCTCTGTGAGCCATTCATTAGTTGTGTACCTGTGGAAGGTTAGTGGGCTCCATTTCTTCTGTGAAACAGGATGAATAGCATGTGGTCGTTGTGAGGACTGAACCAGAATTCATGAACCTGCTTAAGGACAATGTCTGACATTTAGTAAGTACTTAACAATGTTAGCTGTTACAGCAGATGCATAGCTGTACAGATACTTGTATCTCAGAAAAGGCAGGCTCTTGTCCACAGAGGTAAGATTCAGAGTTATTGCTTGGCAGAACCTTGTTCTGAGTCATGATAGAAGAGACTGGTCCTGGGTCTCATAACTAGTCATGATCACCTCATTCTCTTTGGCTGGCTGATGGTCTAGGAATGGCCCTGATGCAGAGTTCTGGCCCAAGAGATGCAAATGGGTAACTTTTTGCTGACAATCCTGAAAAATCTTGCTTTCCTGATTTAAAACCAAACAACAACAAAAACCAGAAGACCTTTTGGCCCGGGACACATTTATGATGCTTGGAGGTATAGCGGCCATTCCACGGCTCCGAGGCCACAGAATGAAGACAAAGGCTGCTGTGCTAAAGATTTAAAAAGAACCCAGTTCTCTAAGAGTATATTTAAATAACTCCACCACATTACCTACCTCCAGACTTCTTACCAAATGAGAAAAATTAACATGTGTTTTTCAAAGCCACTGTAACCAAGTTACCATTTGTAACTAAGTGGATTTTTTTCATGATATGGCCAAATTAAGACATGCAGTCTCTTTCTTCAATGAAGTCATAGGCAAACAAAGGGAAAAACAATGCATGACCAAACAAACGAGCAAAATACTTTGTGCACACAGGAGAGGAAGAGTTCATGGGTGATGGGGGTGTCTTATTGGATTATAAAGAGTTCTAACCTTGTAAGGTAGACTCTTGATGCCAATGCATGGTCCTCTCACCATCACCTGGTTCTCAGGACACCTTTCTAGAGAAAGGGGAAGTCCCCATCTAAGTACAGTTGCCAACCTGGGACTTGCATTTAACTTCTGAAATGGGAGCAGTCTCAGGGGACTGAGCCCTTAACCTGTGGGGTCTATGCTGACCCTGGGGAGTTAGGGTCAGAGTTGAATTAACAATCAGCAATTGGTGTCTGGAAACTTGGGTGAGGGGGTTGGTTTGGGAAAATCCCCATGCATTTGCTGTCACAAGTGTTGTGACAGAAAAGAAAATACAAGTTTTTTTGGTTGTTGTTTTTTTGGTTGTTGCCGTTGCTAGGAGAGCTGTGTGTGTTGGCTTGAGTTAAAGGTGGAGGACAAAATGATGGTGAGGGAGGAAAGGGACAGGCTGGAGACTGAAGACTTTACAGAAAGCCTCCTGGAGACAGGTGTGCGTGAAGAAGCTGGCCAGAGAGCAGGAGTGAGGAGGAATCAGGAGAGAGCAGAGCGGCTGATGGAGCGACAGCTTTGCATGTGGCATGGGGTTCAGAACTGGCCTACCTGGTACCAGGAAGACCCCTGAGTCCCTGAGACAGGAACACGATGATGAGGGAAGAGTCATTTGGCAGATGTGGGCATAGCATTGACTAAAGTATCTAGCAATCAAAAGATTTGCAGTCATGGAAAAAAGAATCTTCAAAAATCTTCAGAGGTGTAATGGGCCACTTGAAGTATCTGAGTCAGTCTGGGGCTCCAGTTTGCTGTCTTATAATAAGTTCTTATCAAGTTTCTGCTGCAAATAACTGAAAAGCATAAGCATCGCTGGGGTAATATCTTAGCTACACAACTGATTTTTCTCACTCAACCAGGAAGTGGTTTTTGTGTCTTAGCAATGAGCTCGATGCTAGTTTTGATTTTGGATATTGCCTCGCTGTGTTGCAAGAGCTAGATGTTGCCTCGATACATTGGCCTGTCTCTAGTAAGAGCGAATCAACTCAAATGGAAAAGTTAGGCAGTACGGCAGTTTGTATAAGAGTTTTTAAGCCTTAAAGAGTTAAGTGGGTGTCCTGCACTGATTTAGAGCTTTACGTGTGTTAGTCCCTCAGTCATCTCTGACTATTTGTGACCCCATGGACCATAGCCCTCCAGGTTCCTCTGTCTGTGGAATCCTCCAGGCAAGAGTAGTGGAGTGGGTAGCCATTCCCTTTTTGAGGGGATCTTCCAGACCCAGGGATCGAACCCAGGTCTACAGCATTGCAGGCAGATTCTTTACCATCTGAGCCAAATTAAGTCGATTCTGAAAAGTCTGATGAAGTTGCTACTAGCCCCATTTAACAGATGAGGAAGCTGAGGCTCAAAAAGATTTGGAATCACAGGTTAGGGTATATCACAGGGCTGTTAAATCCATGCCACAGAACCTGTGATCTTCACTACACTGTGCTGCTTCTCTGTTTTTACACAAAACTGCCAAAAACTGTGACAGTCCCCAGGGCATGTGACAGCCACTTCATAGTCTGGATGCTGCCCAGGGATTAAAGGGAACACTTCATAGAAAAATATCCATATGACCCAGCAATCCCACTGCTGGGCATACACACCGAGGAAACCAGAATTGAAAGAGACACGTGTACCCCAATGTTCATCGCCGCATTGTTTACAATAGCCAGGACATGGAAGCAAGCCAGATGCCCATCAACTGATGAATGGATAAGAAAGCTGTGGTACATATACACAATGGAATATTACTCAGCCATTAAAAAAAAAATTCATTTGAATCAGTTCTACTCAGGTGGACGGAACTGGAGCCCATTATCCAGAGTGAAGTAAGCCAGAAGGAAAAACAACAATACAGTATACTAACGCATATATATGGAATTTAGAAAGACGGTAACGAGAACCCAACATGTGAGACAGCAAAAGGAACGCAGATGTATAGAATAGACTTGTGGACTCTGTGGATGAGGGAAAGGGTGGGATGATATGGGAGAATGGCATTGAAACATGTTAATTATCATATGTGAAATCAATCGCCAGCCCAGGATTGTTGCTCGGGGCTGCTGCACCGAGATTTCCCAGGGGGAGGGAATCGGAAAGGAGGAGGGAGGGGGGTTCTGGAGGGGGAGCATATGTAAACCCATGGCAGTTTCATGTCATTGTATGGCAAAACCAATTAAAAAAAAAAAAAAGAAAAATATCCCCCCACCTCCACCATCCTGCTCTTTCTGGGGCAGCACTAGGCTTCAACTGTGAGTTTGTGAAATGACCTGGGGGCCACGTGGAGTGAACAGAGAGCCAGGCTGTGTGGACCCTCTAAGGAAAACCCATATAACCTCCCTGAAATAAACAAACAACTAGGGGAAAGGCACAGATCCCAAAGGGACGTTGCATAACATTTACGAGCATTTTCTCAAACAATAAAAAGGTCTAACTGGCGCTTAAGCTTTTTGCAAGTGAATGTAAATTACATCTCCAAATACTGTTGAATATCGAATTTGACATTCAAATAATCTCTGAAACGTTTAGAGTCAGTGGGGGATTGTTTTATGAGAGAGAAGAGAGGGAAATTGCTTGTGGGTTTGGAGGGGAGGGATGGGTATTGTTCACTGTGGGGACCTTCCTGGCAAAGAATCCTGAAGAGTTCTGTTAATACAGTGAGAGGCTTCATTTGAAACCTACACCTTCCAGGCAGGGTGAAGATTTTTTCGTTACCCCTTAAATATATATATGTGTGTGTGTGTGTGTGTGTATATATATATATATATATATATATATATATGTATGTATATATATATGTATATATGTATATATACATATATCAAGGTGGGGTTGGGGCTTCTGACCCAAAGTCAGGCTGAAAAGATCCCAACCCTTCAGAATCTGTAAATTCACCAGTAGCCTGGAGTCTTCTTTTTTCCTTTTTCTTCCCAAGGGACAGTGGAGCAGATGAATGCTTGTTCTCTCTATTCAGATTACAATCGCCCAAGGGCCTCCTTTCTCTGTGGCTGGAAATTCTATCTCAGACAGCACTGAGGTCCCCTGACCAGGACTTCAGAGCCTTCTAATGCCTTCAAAGGCCTTGCATAGAGCAAGAGCCCTGCAAGGTCTCTCTGGATTTTGGTCCACTCTTGTTTTGAGGTGCTTATTGCAAAAATTTATGTGGCCCCTTGATGTTTGATGGTTTTGCCTGCTCTTTGATATGAAAATCTTTGCTGAAACTGGCACTTTAGTGTATACAATTTCCCCAAACTGTACAACTGAGCCATTTATAGTAAGATTGCATTGCTTCAAATACTCAGGTTATGTACTGCTTCTGATTATTGGTCTGAGGATAATAAGCTGTGTTTGAAAAAAAAATTTTTTTTTCTTAAAAGGGAAAAATTCACAACTAACACAAACATAAAATAAGTCGATGTCAATCTTATGTAACTTGTTAATTAGTAAAGTATCTAGTAAGAGGAAAAAAATCAGTTCAGAGGAGAATTCAAAGAACATTATGTGTAAGTAAGCAATCAGAAATACTTAAGTTTTCTAATAGATACAAAACTGGTCATTATCCACAGGACAATTAATCAAGTGCATCACTTTTTAAAATTTTTGAAAGATATTTTTTTGAGGACCATTTTTAAAGTCTTTATTGAATTTGTTACAATTCTGCTTCAGCTTTATGTTTGGTTTTCTGGCCGAGAGAAATATGGGATCTTAGTTCTCCGACCAGGGATCAAACTGGTACCTCCTGAACTGGAAGGCAAAGTCTTAACCACTGGACCACCAAGGAAATTCTGATCAAGTGTATCTTTAGCAGGCAAAATATTTCTGGGTTCAAGAATCCTCTGCATTACTCTCCTCAGCTTACAGAGTGGTAGCATAGCTCAGAGATCCTTGTAGAATCCAGTCACCTGGAAGGCTTTGTGCGCACTCAGTCATGCACGACTCTTTATGACCCCATGGACTGGAGCCCGCCAGGCTCCTCTGTCCATGGAATTCTCCAGGCAAGAAGACTGGAGTGGGTTGCCATTTCCTTCTCCAGGAGATCTTCCCGGCCCAGGGATGAAAGCCATGTCTCCTGCATTGGCAGGTGGATTCTTTACTGCTGAGCCATCTGGGAAGCTCCTGGAAGGGTGTACTTAGTGTTTAATGGAAAAGACATTCATGAAACATTTTTTCTTATTTCCAAGCCTTCTAACATTTTTTCCTGATGGCTAAATATCTGTGCTGAGTCAAAATTTGAGTTTCAGGCAGGAATCGAGCATCTGGGTAATTCTTGATGCCTGAAGATGTGGTGAAAAAAAAAAAAAAGCATTGCTTATAATTAAAGGAATCAGATGACTGGCGGAGAGGAGGAAGTGGATTAAGTGAAAGGGCTTCGCCATCAGATGTGTGTGAGGAAGCCCCAGGCTGATGATACCGAGAGAATAGTATGAGGAACATTTTCGGGGATAGCAGAGGGGTTAGAGCGTCCCAGTCCTTGGTCTGGTGCCAAGTAAGATGTCAGTTTTGATAGGGGAGTGCCAGAAATCATGTACTTTCATAAAACTAGCTGTTTGGGATGTGTCTTGATGAAAATCTGTGGAGGAAGAAAAATGAAAACCCTCTACGGAGGTGGTTGGGTGTTTGGTTCCTAAAGTGGAGCCTAATTTGAGTCTGATTTCCCTAAGTTTTCATCTTTTAACAGGGGATCCCACGTACTGCTGTCACCCTCTTACCCTCTCGAGGTGTCCAGAGCATCACTCCCCCATTTCCACCTTTTAAGTCATGGGTCAGGGTTTCTCGGAGCAGAGACACACCTCCGATCTCATGACCAGCTAAGTCACAGTCTGCAGAAAATGGTTTTGCTCTAAATCTCTCCTGTCTACCCATATAGTCATAAAACATTTTCCCCTGTAGCTTTTTATTTACACTTTTAATCTGAGAATTTCAAATTTGTATAACAGAGTTCCTGTGTGCCCCTCATACAGTGTCTGGCATTACTATGGCTAATCTGTCAAAACTCAGACGCATTACTATTCACTTAACTCCAGAGTTTCCTTTGATTTCGACTCTTTTTTCTATTCAAGTTCTTTCTATTGTAGGAGCCAATGCAGGGTACCATATTGCATTCAGTTGTCAGGTTCCTATGGTCTGTGATCACTTTGGTTTGTCATTCCTAGTTCTTAACAACCTCTACAGTTCCTGGACAGTACAGGCTGAGTATCCTATACAGTTTCTCTTAATCAGGGTTTGTCTGGTATTCTCATGATTTGAGTGGGCTTACGGGTTTTTCTGTGCCCTTCTCATGGGCACATCATGTGAACGGTACGCACATAGCTGGTGGTGTGAAATTTCATCTCTTGTTTAAGATGTGTTTGCCGGTTACTCAGCTGCACAGTTGATATTTTCCCTTTTCTTCTTTGTAATTAAATCACTAAGTGAGTTCTCATTTCTGTCTCCATTCTCTGGAGTAGGTTAGACAGTTCTTTTTTATTTTTCTGTAGAATTTCTAAAATATCCACTTATAACACTTTCTGGGCTTAGTCTTCTTGGGAATAAATTTTAAAGACTTTCAATCAAGATTTCCTTAGTTCTGAATCTATTGAGGTCTTCTACATTTTCTAATGTCAGATTTTTTGGTAATTAAAGTAAAACAAGCCAATGCATTGTGATCTTAAAATTCACTAGACACTGTTTTGTCTAGCATCCTCTCTTTTTTGTACACTTGATACCTTTCCTTCTGACTAATACAGACATGCATTTTCTTTTCCCGAGTTGGCATGCTATTTGTGTTGCTTAATTTACAAAGGAAATGGTAGGGCACTTTGGATTTGTAATTCCTAACACGGGAAAGCCCAGGAATGAGAATTCGTAAAATTTGTTTCTTGAAATAGTGAGCTAGAGACTTTATTAGGAGCTCAGGGAAGGAGCCTGTTGGGTCCTCAGGACAGGTCTAAGATGGTGGTGAGCCATGAGACTAAGTTTATCCTCACTTCTCTTAGCCCTCTTCTGGGCAGGTATTCTAGTTGGAGAGGGAGAAAGGAGCACAGTGCTCTGGGGAGAGAGCAGAATACTCTTTCCACCCCCTCCCTGCGTTGTCCCCTAACCATCACACGGGACCTGGTCATACCATCCACGAGGGGCCTCTTGCCAGCTTGAGAACCAGTGCCGTTCTGCCCAACCACCCTGCTAGGAGTGGGGATTTGGGGATATTTTGGGCAGGAGAAATCACAGACTGTACCTGTAAGGCAAGTGTGGAGAAAAAGAGAGCAAGCTGGGCAGTCAGGCAGAGAAAGATTTATTATAGGAAGAAAGAAAGACAGTGACTGACGTTGGAGAAAAACCAGTGCCCCCCCTTTACAACCAACCTTTCTTATACCCTATTGATGGGAAATTGTGCCCTGAAGAGAGGGGGCCTTAGTTTATCTTTAGCCCACAGCTGGGGTCTTGTGGTCACGTAGTCGAAGGGGCCTCATGGTCAGGTGGCCACGAAGTCTTGAGAAACTGGCACCAGCAGGGAAGACAGGATATTGCCTTAAGGAAAAGCAGGGTACCCACTAGGGCAGTGTGGTCACTGACTTTATCCCTTGTTTGTCAGGTCACCACAATGGACCATATTTTAACTATGCCGCTGTGAGCCCCTTGTGAACGCTAACCGTACAGTCTGCATGGGACCGCAGCTCAAAGCTGGTTCACCATCTCCTCATTTCAAGGCTGTGAAAATGGAGGAGAAGCTGGCAAGACAGATTTCCCAAGCATAGAGACAATCACCGATAACACCAGGGCTCTGAATTCATGTTTCTTTCCTTTCACTGGAGCAATCTTTCAGGAACCCCATCCTCTCCCCTCTCCCCGACTGGCTTTGGACCAAGCAGACCTAGAGGCCATTCAGATAGTTAGAAGTTTAGTTGTGCTAAATCTGGCATGGGGGTGCATAGCCAGGGGTGTCTGCACCCTTCATGGTGGGTGTGTGGTCACCGCGGGACCTGTCCTGGTCAGACAATCATCAGGAAGGTGACCTGAGACTCCCCCTTTGGATCTGTACTTTGCAAATCACCCCCTGGAAAACAAAAGCATATTTGGAGGTGCTGCTTTATCTCTCCGATCTACTTCTCAAGTAATCCTGAACTTCTAGCTTGAGGCTGAGGCCGGGCTCCTTGCCAGTCTGTATACACGCTGTCCATCCACAGGGGAGACACCAGAATTTGGGCTGCATGGAGATTCCCTCTTTCGGCTGCCGGCTCAGGCTGTGTATCTTGAAGCAGGATCCACATTCCTGGCAGGTCAGCAGGGAGTCATGTTTGACGTTGGTGGGAAAGGGCCGTTCTCGGATCCAGGACCTCTCCGCTTGTATCTGTCTGCACTCCTGGGGAACAGGCTCTGACAGGGCAGAAGCCAAGTGTTGGAGGGTGTGTTTGGCTTCATCTCAGAGGATGATGGAGTCCAGTAGGCTGATGCCCAGCTTGGAAATTTCCCTTCCCTCTATTTGTGCAGAACACATCCAGAGCCGCCTGTGGGTCAGTGGTCTGTGCAGCGCCCATGTGAAGTCACCCTTCACAAGAAGGCTTCTTATGGGAAATGTACAAATAGCTGGCTTGGGATGACAAGAGTTCAGTACAGGGAAGATCGTCTGTTCCCTCCCCGACCTCTAGGACCTGAGGCTTGTTGATTTGTTCGTACCACATTCCAGCTGTCTGTGAAGTCACATGGTAGTGTAACAGATCTTAGACCAAGTTTTGGGCTCCTGGCATGAAGCCAAAACCAGATCCAGCTTTTCCTTTCAGCACCAGTGGCTTTGATTCCTGATGGCCCATGTGGGGTCATCTTAAATGCCTGTTCACAAGGCAGGTAAACTGTCTGCCTCCAGGGAAGCATTTGGTCAATGCAGACACACACCCAGAAGAAACCTACAAAGGTTAAAAAGACTCGTGAATGTGTGCTCTGTAAAATCTATTCCCAGCGATCCTCTGGCTTTCTAAGTGCTGTCCTCCACATCCTTTTCTAGCCCTGGCTGAGATGAACTGACTGATGGGATTCATTGCTGGGGCCCCGGATGAGCAAGTTGTGGGCAGAGGCTACACTGCATAAAATTAATCCCAGTCCTCGAGTGACAGGTGTGCAG
Organism: Antilocapra americana; assembly: GCA_007570785.1. NCBI lineage: Eukaryota > Metazoa > Chordata > Mammalia > Artiodactyla > Antilocapridae > Antilocapra > Antilocapra americana. Next base: position 24,091,495 of record ML664177.1, on the reverse strand, counting down.
GCTCTGATGCGGTAAGGAAAGGACAGGTGACTTAAGCCAGTGCTCCCTGTGACACATCTTTGGTGTGATTCAGACAAGCTGTACCAATCAAATGGGCTCTAAATACCACCCTCCTCCTATGCCCAGCAGCTCCATGTACCAGATCAGATCATGTGACTTCTGTGGCTTCCAAAAGACGTGAGCAAGACAGTGGGGCAGGGTGGGTAGAGACCATGGAAAAAGTCAGAGAAGGGAGTGTTTCTCTCAGGCTTAGAGTCGGCTGAGCTCTGAGGATGTTTCCATACCAGGGGACCTTATCCAGTAGCTGACTTATTCAACTCATATGTAAACAGAAAAAAAAAATGTCCAGGTCATAAAAGTTCATTTTTTTTCCTGACTCTGATAACCTCTTATCTATAGGCATATATTTTTGTGCTTCTCATTAAGTGTAAATTCAGATCTTCAGAGACTCGCATTTTCACACTGCTATCTTCAAGTCCTCTAACTCTTCATGACTTTGTAGATAAAAGACCCAACCATGTGTAAAATCTTCCAAACTATAGGTGAACTAGATCCTTACTCTGTATACAGAATTCTGTCACATCTGTCATTCTAAGTTAAAAATGCAGCTGTGAGAGAGACCTCAGGGAAGAGTATTAAAGGTAGCCTTTTCTTTTTTTTTTTTGTCACTTATTTTGAATTAACTCTGGCTAAAGATGTGTGTGTGTGTGTGTGTGTGTGTGTGTGTGTGTGTGTGTGTGTGTGTGTGTGTGATGGTTTCTGCCATAATCAGCATGAATTGGCCTTAGGTATACGTATGTCCCCTCATTCATCAGTCTCCATCCCACCCCTCTAGGTTGTCACAGAGCACTGGCTCTGGGTTCTCTGTGTCATAACACCGCGTTCTGACTGGCTATCTGTTTTACTTATGTTTCAACTCTATTCTCTCAGAAAAGCTTGTTATTTTTTTTTAAAGTTAATAATTTAGAATTTTTAAAAAGAATAAAATTTAAAAAGATAGCCACCCATGAATTCCCCTTCCAGATTTGAGTACTTTTAGCAATACTAGAGTATGTGTGGGTACATATAGACACACACATATACCCATGAAATTTATAAAATGGGATCACTTAAAATAGTCTCTTTAAAGTCATATTTTTACATACTTTATTATAAACTTTTTCTTTTCTTCTACCATAATATCTTAATGGGTAAATATCATTCCATCCTACAGATAAATCGTAACTTATTTAATGAGTGCCCTACTGTTGGAAACCTAGGTTGTTCCCATGCTTGGCTGTCACTGGGAATGCTGTGGTCCCATAATGACAGTCACTGTGCTATTTGCATGTTATCTTTATTATTTCCTTAAGATAGATTCCTGAAAATAGGCTCGATGGATGAAAATGTATGTAAAAATCCTAACACCCATAACTGTGTTGCCTACAAGGGGTGTAGATTTATCTTTCCACCACCAGTCTGTGGTGGTGGGTGGGGGGGAAGGCTACTTTCCCTTTTTACTTGATGATAACTGGTAAATTAAGATTTTGCTAATTTTTTTAAGTAATACTAGATCATTGTTTTTATTTATTGGGCTGCACCGGGTCTTCGTTATAGCATGTGGGATCATTTCTAGATGTGGCTTGTGAGATCTAGTCCCCTGACCAGGGATGGAGCCCGGGCCCCCTGCACTGGGAGCATTGAGTCTTAGCCACCGGACCACCAGGGGAAGTCCCTGTAAGCTGGAGGTCAGGGGCCATGAATGGGAAACAGGAGGTGAGCCCCATGACTGCCCGAGGAGGGCCTGGAGGCGCAGCTGCAGCCCAGGGTGAGGAACTGGGGGCTGGGGAGCCAGAGAGGGGAGCATGGGGCCACCCTGGGTGGGTATCACAGGGTGTGTCACAAGAGAGGACAGAACCGCACAGAGAGAGTGTTCCAGTGAGTCCGCTTGGCTCTCGCATCGGGGCTGAACATTTCCCACGTGTGAAGAAATGTCCCTCCGCAGAGCTGGAGAAGGAACCCCCTCTAAGGATAAAGGACGTGGTGCTTGTGTTGGAGAGATGCCAGGTGGAGATGTTAAGGGAGGAGCAGCAAGACCAGGGCCTGGAGCGTGAGCAGGGCCTGGAGGGGAAGTGTGTTGTCCTGGGTGTGCTTTTGAAGGTAGATTTTCTTTTTTTAATTGGAATGTAGCATATACATAGAAACGTGGACAAATGATAGTGGGTTTATTGAATTTTCACTCAAGTAAACCAGATCAAGAAACAGCTTGCAGAAGCTCTTTTGTTGCTATTGTTGCCCCCAGTCATTGAACCCCTCTGTGCCCCACCCCACCCCCGTGACCCTCGTCCCCTCGCCTGGACACTTCCAGTCCTCTCCGCAGGCGGCTGCTGCCACTTCCCGGGTCAGCTCCAAGCGGCAGTTACGAGCTCCCGGTGGCTGGCAGAGGCGCAGAGGCTGGCACTCCCGGGGTGCCGCTGGAATTCTTCAGAACACCCTGTGGGGCCTCCCCACTGCCCGATTCCCTGACATGGGCATCCTGGCTCAGGCCCGCTGTCCGTTCTCCGTCAGGCCCATTAGCAAGGCCCGCCCGGCTGGCAGGCAGCCCTCTTGGTGGGGTACCGGAAAGATGGCTCGAGCCCAACTGCATGCCAATGTCTGCTGGGCCCATGGGAAACTCGTGGGTCCCGGTCAGGCCCACGGCGGCCTATCCCCTCTCACATAAGCCCCTGTTCTCTCTTCTCCCATTCACATAGACACGAGTTTGTTAAGGACAGAGGTCTCCCACTGGAGAAGGAGGGCCAGTCGGCTTCCCATGAGAGGTTCTCAGGGTCTGGGGAGGAGACAGGAAAAGCGACTTGTTCAGCACAAGGCTGGTGGCAGCCCGTAGCTACAGCTCTGCTCTCTTCTCCTCCTCCGAAGGGACTGTGGTATGGGGTGTCTGGGGAGCACAGCCAGGGTTTTAAAGGTATCTAGGTTTGTTTTAATCCCATGTGCTGAGACATGCAGACACAGACATGCCCGTCCAGAAGTCAAGTGTTTATTATCATCTCAGCTCCCTAGAAACAGGAGGCCCAGAAGACAGGGCCACATGGGGGGGCCCCAGGGTCAGCCGTGAGAAGGAAGGGTGGGGTGCGGCAGGCAAGAGCCTCTCTTTGGATTTCTGCAGGAAGGAACAGGTAGGGTGGGCTAACCCAGCTTAGGTCTTGCTGGTTTGGATGATCCCAGTAGATTGTGGGGTACAGGGGCTGTCTCAGTTGTCTGGTACCCAGCCCTGGGTGCGTGGGGCAGGTGGACAGTGGTCCAGAGTGTGAGATGTAGAAGAAGCAGTTGCGAGTGTGGCCTCTGGGTTGGCTGGTTTGCATTTGAATGGTTTTCTCAGGGACCAGCAATTCCACCATCTCTAGGAGCGAAGTCCCTCCAGGGTCGGCAAGAGCCCACTGCTGTCAAAGTGTCAGAACACAGAGAATGAAGGGCATGGTTAACACAGCAGAAATACTGGCTGTTTCCTAGTAAGCTCTGCAGGAGGTTTCTGGTTATTTTCAGTGCTTCTTAGAATGTATGGTACTTCAGTCCTCGTCGATCCCAGCTCTGGGTCCTGGCTGTCAATTCTGAGGCAACAGGAAGTAACCTAACATCCTGCTACGTCAAGTAGTTGTTGCTTATGATTATCTAACATCCCTCTTAGGAATGAATTGGAAACCAAAGCAGCATAGGCTGAAATCAACTCCACGTTTGACGGGGGCTCTGTGTATACATTCCTTGGTCCCTAGCACCAAACCCTGAGTGCCTGATTGAGTCAGAAAGGAGGTTATGGAGGGGCTTGTGCAGAAGGAAGGGCTTCTGAATGGGCACAGGCCTGAGCCAGTGTCCTCTGCATCCAGGAGTCAGATTCGAATGAGGGGAATTCCAGCCAGAGGCTGCGGGACTTTGACATCACAAGCCTGCCCTGTGGAGGAGGAGGGGGTGTTTCCAGGGACTCTTGCTTCTAAAACAAGAGGATGTCACTTCTGCCTTAACAAACAGGGCAGAAACAAAACCTGTTCACCAACAGGGAGACAGGGGAATGCGAAGAACACAGATGTGACTTCAGAAAGGCCATCTTTGGGTCCATCTCTGATTATTTTGGTCATGGTTTCTATAGACCGCTGTGTCCTCAGCTGCAGAGGGCGGCAATAGCCCTTGTCAGATGGCGGCAACAAGTCACTGAAAGTGCTACAAATGTGACAAGCCCCCACATTAGTGTATGGCATGAGGACAAGCTAGGTCCTGCCTTCTGTTCCACGTCTCCAGGGCCCTATAGGTGGTGGGTCTCGTCCTCTGAGTGTTGTTGAGGGCCTCCTTATGAAGACACTCTCCTGGGTGGCAGTGAAGCATAAAACCTCCACAAGTCCCGGGGACGTGCTCCCATGCTCTAATCTAATATGTGTTTAGGCCCCGCATCCCCCAGTGAAGTTTATGATTGTGGACACCTGCCCCCATGACTCTCCTGTGAAGGACTTTGTTCACCCAGATCCCATGTCTCTCAAGATGGACAGGAACTGACTCCAGAGGACTCTCTGCCTGTGGGATGCGTGCCAGGCAGACCTTATCTGAGCCATTGCTGCCCCGTGCTCAGCCCTCAGCGGCTCCAGGGTCCCTGCTGACAGTATTCCGACGTGTCCGGCTGACGTGCCAGAAGCTATTGAAAACCCTCGGTCTGCACCGTGCCAGCAGTGCCTTTTCAAGTCCTGAAACCCAGGCCTGTTCTGGGAGGACGAGGGCCTGAGATGCCTCTTTTCTCCTGCAGGAGACCTGGAGGTGGGGGTAACAGAGCCCTCCTCCAGGTCCAGAGGAAGCCTTGGGCATCCCTTTCTCCCCTGCTCACAGATGGCGTGGTGTGTGTAGCAGGTTTCCAGCTTCACCCTGAGCTGTGTGCTCTGCTGGGATGGGAGCCTTGACATGAGGGGCTGAGAGCCTCTGAGAACATGGATCCTGATAAGCAGAGGCTCAGACACTCGCTCCGTAGTCTGAATGGACGCCCAGCTGTGTGTGTGGGGGGTGTGTGTGGGGTGATTCTGAGTGCAGAGCGTGGTCCTTGTGTTAATCTCCCAGCCCCACGTCATCATGGTCAGGATGTGTGTGGGGGTGGATGTCTGACAGGGCTGTGGTTATGAAATAAACCCCAGTGACCTAAAATCACAAGCACATAAGCTTGCCTGCTCAGTTGTGTCCAACTCTTTGCAACCAAGGCACAACATAAATGACACCGCTTCACTGTCGGTATGAAACAGAACAAGGAGGGTGGTGAGGAGAGATTGGTTTAGTGACCTGTTGCCACCTGGCAGCCTGTCCCTCACATTTGTGCCCTGACACACCTGTTGTATTAATTCTCCTGGCTTTTTGGGTCAGGAGGTCAGGCAGGCAGGGCATGGCTCTGCTGCTCTGTGCTCTGAGTGGCCTGTGTCTATCCAGCACCTCACGGGTGTTGACCCAACGCTTCCTTGGTCCAGGATGGCTTCTCCACACCCCCGGCACGCTGGCAGGGAGGCTGGGTGCTCCAGGCCGGCCGTGTCTTGGCTGCTCTGGGCATTCTCACCAGCAGATGGCTCAGGGCACCAGGGGCCCTGCTGCAGTGGCATGACCTTCACGCCATTTCCTGGGCAGAGCAGTCACGGGCCAGATGGATTCGTGGATGGGGAGAGGAAGCGACCCAGACCTGTTGAGGAGGTGGGCCAGAGGACTGGTGAGCCCTCCAGTCACCATCATGCCTTCTCCTCCTTCTTCAGGCAGTTCAGGATATCTCCTGCTTCACATGGTCCCCGGGGACAGCAGTGGCCACTGGGCCACCCACCCGGTGTTGCCGGTGCCCTGGTGAGGCAGCCTGTCTGGGTGTGACCTGGGGGTGGAGGTGCCGGCCCCGGGTGTGGTGTCCCGTCACTGAGAGGGTAGAAGGTGGCCGCGGCAGGCATTGCTGACTGCCCCTGGGACTAGGTGACACACTCGACCTGTGTGTCCTCCCTCCCGGGTAGGTCTGCTTGATGGAAGAGTCGATGACGTGTGTCAGAGATGCACCCCTACCCCGGGTGGTCTCTCCACAGCCTGTCACTCAGAAGGCAGCGACACTGTGCAGGTGCAGCCCCTGACCCCCGTCCATCTCCAGGGTGACCCCACTTAAATGTCATGAGTCCCCAGGGGTGCTGGCTGGGGTCTCACAGAGCTTGGTCCTCAATGCTCCACGGAGCTGTGGCATCACTGCCCCTGGCCTCACAGATGAGGTGACGGGGGCCAGCAGTCCTCAGGGATGGGTCCAGCTCATGGGGGTCAGCAGACCCGAGCTCTGGACGGTCTGATGTCAGACGGTCCTCTCCTGGAAGCCTCGCCTTCTGGAGCCTCTCGCGGGACTCACATCCCCTGGCGCTTCCTCCTCTGCCAGGAGGCCTGGAGGTGGGATCAGGGAGCCTGGTTGCGACTCCTACCTTCCTCAGTGAAGAGCTCAGTGGGCTCCTGCAGGACAGAGCTCATTTGGGGTGCTTCCTGCCCAGGGCATGCTTACTGGATTCCAGCTACTCTGGCCCCTGGAAGTCACCGGGGAGAAGATGGGTGGAGGGCCTTTGGTTCTGAGACTTTCCTGTAACCTGAAACAACCTTGCTTTCATTCTCCGGCTGGTGGACTCCTTGGAAGCAAGATGGACTTTTCTGGCTTTTGCCAGAGCCTGTGATGGCAGTGCTGCCGCTGTGGGACTCGTAGGCAGAGGGGGCCTCCAGGCTCTGTCTGGTCTGCCTGTTGTCTTTGCCCCAGAGGCTCCATCCTTGCCTCCATCTGGGGAGCATGCCCAGTTGTCAGCAACGGGCATCTGCTGGGAAGGAAAGGCAGTCATGGTTGGGCCAGCAAGAGCAGCGGTCTTCTCCACTTCCTCAAACTGTCAGCTTTGTGATGACCTGTCTGTCGCCATTTTTCAGTCAAGGTTATGGTCTCGATCTATGTAAGGAAGTAATTTAAAATGTGCTGTTGTCTTCAGGGCTTAGTATCTTTCGGAAATCAATGCTGAGGAATTCTACGCGAGGCAAGTTTGAACTCAGACTATTGTTTGGCTGCTGGAGTTAAATGATAGTGGTTATCTTAGTTTTCTCTTTCTGAAATTGCTTGATATTACCTTGAAAACAATATCTATAATCTTAAACTATTTTGATAAAGACTTAAATTTTTTGCTATTCAGAAGTAGACAATCTTCGGTTTATATGTTTGTTGAAGAGATGGCCCATGAATCTCAGGCACAAATTGGGTTAATTTTAACGTGAGGATGGCATTTACCACCACTTGGTGGCAGTGTACCCCAATGACAAAACCTGGTCAAAGAGACTACTGGGCTCTGATAAGTGCTAACACTACAAACCAGAAGTTATGAAGTGACAGTAACAACCCATATCTGGATTCTATTTTAGTGACAGAGCTTCTGGTACAGCACCATATACTTAAATGCTTTCTAAAGTCACCCTCTTTGGGAATGTTACTGTTCCCCTGATGAATATGTCTTAATTTTCCTTACTTATGGCTGGAGAATAGAGATGTAAAGATCTTGTAAAGAAAAGCCAGGAAATTAACGACTAGTGTTTTTTTTTTTTTATTGTAAAAATTAAGTTTTATTAAGAATGTTTTAAATATTTAAGATAAAGTGTTTGCATATGACCAGACTGATAGACCTCTTCCTTATGTATAGATTTTATAAATCATCAAGGAGATCCATGTAAAATTTTCTGTTTGCTGAGAAAGTAATTCCAAAACAATTCTGAAAGGAACCAGAGGTGCTTCTGTCTCTGGGAAAATCTAAACCCACAGGACATCAATTGAGGGTGTCCTCTGGAGGGGCGGTTTGGTAGGATGTGGGAGGGAAAAGGGGGATTTTGGAAGCTGGTCACACCTTCTGGACACATGTGTTCATCCTTGTATGTGCTGCCGTAGTCACATGCCTAAGTTTGTAACCGGCAAAGATGAAGCTGTGTTTTGCCTTTGAAGGTAATGTTGGAGATACTGAGAGTAGGGAAGATGTCCTCCCCAGGAATGAAGCAGGCCTGGAGGACGCACTGGGCCCCTGGGCAGAGTGCATGAATCATGTCCCCCGTGGGCACATGCTGCTGCCGAGGGAGGCAGAGCTGCTGCTCTGCACCTTTCATTGCAAAGCTCACTTCCGAGCCAGAGTTAGTGGGGACATGGGGAGCGCTGGTTATCTCAGTTGTGCAGGCTTACCCAGGACCTGGCTTGTTTGTCAGGGACAAAGAAGGAGGGGACATGCTACTTGGATGAGCTCTCAAGAAACACTCTGGATGGCTTTATGATTCAGACTTACTTACAGTTTTGTATAATTTAAATAGATATATTGTATATACTACATTTTATCGAAAATTTATTTCTAATTAGGAAGCTACCGTTATGTGGGCAAAGGTGGGATGTTGTGAAGATAATATTTCCTTAGACCATGCTGTAGTGCCTATGATACCAGTTTGGAGTTTCGTGTTGTTCAGAGTTTGAATCCTCCTGGCTAAGGCATCTGGGATTGAAAAATGGAACAGACAACCCAAACTACAACCTTTAGGGAGCCTCTGGTGGTATGACCAGACTCTTAGGGTCATATTACACATTCCTTTCACTTGGACCTTCCAACACCTGTATGTAACAATGATGACAATCTCTGTCGTAAAGATAAATAATTCAAGTCTCAGAAGGTAAATAACTTAGTTAAATAAGTTCAGACAGCTAGTTGGCTGTAGAGCTGGGACTCAAATCCTAGTTTCTGATCTATTTGATGTCCAGATTCTGTCTTGGGACAAGTAAGGCCTGATTCCCTCAAGGGATGGAGGGAGCCTTGGAGGCCTTGGGGACCTAGGTGGGATCTTCTCCTTGAGTGAGGAAGGGGTAGGCTCCTGATGTGAACAGTCTTCCACACTCTCCCCTGGGTGCCTTTCCCCCCATTCTTTCCTCCTATCATCCTTCCATGCAGGCCATCCCTACCAGCTACCCAGCTTCCCCAGGTCCCCAGTCATGCTGCCTTCTCTTACTCTTTCTTCCTTCCCAGAATGTGCTTCTCCCTCACCTTTCACCTGCTGGACCTCCTCTGACCCTGGACATCAAGTTAAGATACCCAAATGTATCTTACCTGTGGCCTTTTTTGCTCTTACTGATCTGAACTGATTTTTTTTTTCCTGAATCCAATTTTTTCAATTGAAGAAAATCATGGCAAAACACAGAACATAAAAGTTAAAACTTAAACTATTTCTAAATGTGTGCATAAGTGGCACTGACCATCCCCCAACTTCAGAACTCTCTTCATTTTGCAAAACTGAAACTCTGTCCATGCTAAACAGCTCCTGATTCCCTCTGCCACCTCCCCACCCCTGTCTCCCACAATTCTGCTTTCTGTCCCCATGAATTTGGCCAATTACACCCCATAAGTAGCATCATCCAGTACTTATCTTTCAGGGGCTGACTTATTTCACTCAGATGCATTAGCGTTGTGGCACATATCAGAGTGTCCTTCCTTTTTAATGGTGAATAGTATTCCATTTAACTCAGATGACCATTATATCTACTACTGTGGGCAAGAATCCCTTAGAAGAAATGGAGTAGCCCTCATAGTCAACAAAAGAGTCTGAAATGCAGTACTTGGGTGCAATATCAAAAATGACAGAACGATCTCTGTTCGTTTCCAAGGCAAACCATTCATTATCATGGTAATCCAAGTCTATGCCTGACTGGTAACACTGAAGAAGCTGAAGTTGAACAGTTCTATGAGGACCTACAAGACCTTTTAGAACTAACACCCCCCAAAAGATGTCCTTTTCATTATAGGGGACTGGAATGCAAAAGTAGGAAGTCAAGGGACACCTGGAGTAACAGGCAAATTTGGCCTTGGAGTACAGAGTGAAACAGGGCAAAGAGTTTTGTCAAGAGAATGCACTGGTCATAGCAAACACCCTCTTCCAGCAACACATGAGAAGACTCTACACATGGACATCACCAGATGGTCAACACCGAAGTCAGATTGAGTATATTTGCAGCCAAAAATGGAGAAGCTCTATATAGTCAGCAAAAACAAGACCGGAAGCTGACTGTGGCTCAGATCATGAACTTCTTATTGCCAAATTCAGACTTAAATTGAAGAAAGAAGGGAAAACCACTAGACCATTCAGGCTTGACCTAAATCAGATCCCTTACGATTATACAGTGGAAGTGAGAAATAGACTTAAGGGACTAGATCTGATAGACAGAGTGCTTGATGAACTATGGACAGAGGTTTGTGACATTGTACAGGAGGCAGGGATCAAGACCACCCCCAAGAAAAAGAAATGCATAAAAGCTGTCTCAGGAAGCCTTACAAAGAGCTGTGAAAAAAAAAAGTAAAAGGCAAAGGAGAAAAGGAAAGATATACCCATTTGAATACAGAGTTCCAAAGAATAGCAAGGAGAGATAAGAAAGCCTTCCTCAGTGATCAATGCAAAGAAATAGAGGAAAACAATAGCATGGGGCAGACTAGAGATCTCTTCAAGAAAATTAGAGATAACAAGGGAATATTTCATGCAATGATGGGCACAAGGAAGGACAGAAATGGCATGGACCTAACAGAAGTAGAAGATATTAAGAAGAGGTGGCAAGAATACACAGAAGAACTGTATGAAAAAGATCTTCATGACCCAGATAATCACAATGGTATGATCACTCACCTAGAGCCAGACATCCTGGAATGTGAAATCAAGTGGGCCTTAGAAAGCATCACTATGAACAAAGCTAGTGGAGGTGATGGAATTCCAGTTGAGCTATTTCAGATCCTAAAAGATGATGCTGTGAAAGTGCTGCACTCATATGTCAGCAAGTTTGGAAAACTCAGCAGTGGCCACAGGACTGGAAAAGGTCAGTTTTCATTCCAGTCTCTAAGAAAGGCAATGCCAAAGAAAGCTCTAACTACCACACAATTGCACTCATCTCACATGCTAACAAAGTAATGCTTAAAATTCTCCAAGCCAGGCTTCAACAATACATGAACTGTGAACTTCCAGATCTTCAAGCTGGATTTAGAAAAGGCAGAGGAACCAGAGATCAAATGGCCAACATCCACTGGATCACTGAAAAAGCAAGAGAGTTCCAGAAAAACATCTACTTCTGCGTAATTGACTATGCCAAAGCCTTTGACTATGTGGATCACAATAAACTGTGGAAAATTCTGAAAGAGATGGGAATACCAGACCACCTGCCCTGCCCTGAGAAATCTGTATACAGATCAGGAAGCAACAGTCAGAACTTGACATGAAACAACAGACTGATTCCAAATAGGGAAAGGAATACGACAAGGCTGTATATTCTCACCCTGCTTATTTAGCTTATATGCAGAGTACATCATGAGAAATGCTGGGCTGGATGAAGCACAAGCTGGAATCAAGATTGCTGGGAGAAATATCAATAACCTCAGATATGCAGATGACACCACCCTTATGGCAGAAAGTGAAGAAGAACTAATGAGCCTCTTGATGAAAGTGAAAGAGGAGAGTGAAAAAATTGGCTTAACGCTCAACATTCAGAAAACTAAGATCATGGCATCTGGTCCCACCACTTCATGGCAAATAGATGGGGAAACAGTGGAAACAGTGACAAACTTTGTTTTCTTGGGCTCCAAAATCACTGCAGATGGTGACTGCAGCCATGAAATTAAAACACGCTTACTCCTTAGAAGGAGAGTTATGACCAACCTAGATAGTATATTAAAAAGCAGACATTACTTTGCCAACATAGGTCCATCTTGTCAAAGCTATGTTTTTTCCAGTAGTCATGTATGGATTTGAGAGTTGGACAGTAAGGAAAGCTGAGTGCTGAGGAATTTATGCTTTTGAACTGTGGTGTTGGAGAAGACTCTTGAGAGTCCCTTGGACTGCAAGGAGATCCAACTAGTCCATCCTAAAGGAGATCAGTCTTGGGGGTTCATTGGAAGGACTGATGTTGAAGCTGAAACTCCAATACTTTGGCCACCTGATGCAGAGCTGACTCACTGGAAAAGACCCTGATGCTGGGAAGGTTTGGGGTCAGGAGGAGAAGGGCACAACAGAGGATGAGATGATAGGATGGCATCACTGACTCAATGGACATGAGTTTGAGTAAACTCTGGAAGTTGGTGATGGACAGGGAGGCCTGGCATGCTGCAGTCCATGCAGTTGCAAAGGGTCAGACACAACTGAGTGACTGAACTGAACTCAACTGAATATTCTATGGTATGGATCCACAACACCTTGTTTCTCTCTTCATCTGCTGATAGCTACACTTGAGTTGCTTCTGATTCTGGACTATTATAATTAATGGTGCTGTAGAACCAACTTGTTTCTGCCTTGTTGGACAGATATGTCTTCTCCTGGAGGCAGCAGCAGGCAGCCAAGGATATGGGATTGGAGCTTAAGACATGAAGAGGGAGGGTGGCTTCTCTCCAGAGGTCAGGGACTGGGTCCTCCCTCCCTGGGACCCTTCACCCTCCTCATGATGAGTGCGGATGCCCTGACTGTCCTCAGTCCTGGGCTACTGTTTTTCCCACTCCAGTGAAGTGAGACTCAGCCATGTCCCTTTGGGACTAGAGGCTGCTTGTTAAAGCACTTGAAGTGACGCAGGACTTTGGAACAAAATTCTAGTACAAGAGATGTGTCTGGAGGCTGCTCTGGGATTTGTGGTAGAGCTGAACCTCTGTGATAAACTATGAGAAGCAGAAAGATCAGTTCTGAGACAAGTACAGGAGACAGTGGTCATCAAAACATCCTCCCTCCCCCGAGGGAATCCCAAAGTCAGAATATAGTTTGCTTTTTCTGAGATGGTCCGGTGATCTCTTCCCTCTTACCTTTTCTGTTCTTGTGTTCACTTATTGAAGCCTTTTTAGGGGTCTATTATGTACTGCAGAAGGCATGGATACTTAAACATGCAGAGATTTCATACCTCACAGATCCCATCGTTTAAAAAGATCCCAAGGTGGCACAGAGGAAAATGGTGACCAAAGCAGATGGGATTGAGTGCAAGATACTTGAAATCAGTGACCTCAATATACCTTATGAGGAGAAGTCTTTAGTCCCAGATGCAATCTTGGAGAGCTGCTTGGCGGAGGGAGCACATTTTGGTTGGGTTCCTTGGAATGCCTCTCTGAGTCTATACTCGTATGTTTCCTCATTAGGGACACTTGTATTTCTCAGCTAGGAAAAGGAAAAAAAAAGATGGTTGATTCCACAAATTAACAGCTGGTACAACTGGGATTTGGCTGTTGATATTTGTTGTCTTGACATGAAAGTTTGAGACTTTCTGAGGCCTTTTAGTTTTTTAAAAAACATTTATTTTATTTATTTGGCTACACCAAGTCTTAGTTGCATCATGTGGGATCTCATTCCCCTGATCAGGGATGGAACCTGGGCCCCTTGCTTTGGGAACATGGAGTCTTAGCCACTGGACCACCAGGGAAGTCCCTGAATACTTTCAGTTTTAAGATTTTATTTTTTTCAGAGTTTTCAGAGTAGGAAATGAGCTACAAGCTTGCAGTACAGTTGAAAAGAAACAGGTATGGAAAAAAGGCTTACACATTTCTCCTTTTCACTGTCAGGTTTATATCAAAGCATTTTCTTTTCCCCAGATTCCCATCTTTGACCCTTAATCCTGTAATCTTAAGGGAATTTGAGAAACTAAGGGACTGGTGCTCCAGCAAAGATATGAGGAGAGTTTGTCGGCAAAACTAAACTTTTATGAAAAGCAGGATAGGAGTGAGAAAATGATGTTAATGGGTGGGCAGTGGAGGGCAGTTTTATCAGGTAAAGATTCAACAGAAATGTAAAGGATGCTCACAGAATGACCTGCGACATCAAAATAAGAGCACTCTTGAGTCATATTCTTTTGTACAACAAGGAAATGGTTGATTTAGTCTGAAAGCCAAGAACAGTTGAGGCCTAACAGTTTGGGGAAGAATCCTCAGGTTAATCATAAGGAGTTGAGACTGGGGTGGATGGTAAAGTACAAGAAAGCTTCTGTCACTAAACACATTTCTCTCATTTACAACAAACCAGCAGTCTCAGCTCAGCCCTTCATGCAAAGTAGAGTGTCAAATCTCATTGAAGAAATGTATTCATCTCCTTATTCTTTAATTCATTCAAATAGCATTGAGCACACCCTAGGTAGTAGGCACTTCTCCAAACTCTGGGGACATAGTGGTGAATATATTTGTATATGTATATGTTGGGCTTCCCAGGTGGTGCTAGTGGGAGGGAACCTGCCTGTTAGTGCAGGAGACATACGAGATTTGGGTTCAATTTGTGAGTTGGGAAGATCCCCTGGAGAAGGCAATGGCTGCCCACTCCAGTATTCCTGCCTGGAGAATTCCACAGACAGAGGAGCCTAGTGGGCTACAGTCCATAGGGTTGGAAAGAGTCCGACATGACTGAAGCGTCTTGGCATGTGTTCCTGTATATATCAGAGAATATAGCCCCTTATCTAAAGAAATAATTCTTGATGCTGCTGCTGCTGCTAAGTCACTTCAGTCGTGTCCAACTCTGTGTGACCCCATAGACGGCAGCCCACCAGGCTCCCCCGTCCCTGGGATTCTCCAGGCAAGAACACTGAAGTGGGTTGCCATTTCCTTCTCCAATGCATGAAAGTGAAAAGTGAAAGTGAAGTCGCTCAGTTGTGTCTGACTCTTCGCGACCCCGTGGACTTCAGCCTACCAGGTTCCTCCGTCCATGGGATCTTCCAGGCAAGAGTATTGGAGTGGGCTGCCATCACCTTCTCTGAATTCTTGATGAAGGCAGTCAATAAACAAACAAAAAATATCAGATAGCTGTGTGGTCTAGAGAAAAATAAATCTGGGGAGGGGGACAGTATTAGTTTCCTTTGAAGAGCCAGTAGGATCATGGGTAGAGTGGACACGGGCCATGAGGGCAGAGGGTGCTGGGAGGATGCTCTTTAGCCTTCTGGTGCTGAAAAGATGGAGCTGTCGCTTGCTGAAGTGGAGGAGAATAGGTTTTACCGACATAGAAACTAGAGTTTGGTGTAAGACATGTTGAGTTGGAGAAGATCTTTTGTGTCCAGGTGGAGAGGCAGGAGTCTAGAGTTCAGGAATAGAGTGTCAGCTGCAGATGGTTTAGGAAGCCATGATTTGGGATTTAATCAGCCAGCCAGAGAAGTTTCCAGGACGGGGCCTTGGGTCCTCCAGCAGTTAGAGGCTGGAAGGGTGAAACGGAACCAAAGGAGGAGGTGAAAGCAGGCATGGCCAGTGGGGTAGGAGGACATGAGATGTAGAGAGAATGGGGATGGGGTGGGGGGGGGGTCTGTGTCAAGTACAGCAGGCTTGGAGAACTGGCCGTGGGATGTGACCTTCATGGGAGCATGACCTTCATTGGAGGAGTAAGTGGGGTCAGCACCAGGTGGTCATGGGTTCAAGAGGGCCTGGGAGAACGACTGTCCAAATTCGGTGTCTCTGACTCCTTCGAGAATTTATCTTTTAAAGAAAAGCAGAAAAATTCCAGTAACTAAACGTGAAAGTGAAAGTGAACGTGAAAGTGGCTCAGTTGTGTCTGACTCTTTGCGACCCCATGGGCTCTACAGGGTATATGCTCCAGGCCAGAATACTGGAATGGGTAGCCTTTCCCTTCTCCAGGGGATCTTCCCAACCCAGGAATCGAGCCGGAGTCTGCTGCATGAAGGTGGGATCAAAGAAGGGATCCTCTTTTTAAGGTGGGAGATAATGTAGCACTGTATATCCTGATAGAGACGATGCAGGAGGGATGGAAAAATGGATGATGGGGAGCGCTGGCAGGGTTGTTGAAATGATAGCTCCAAACAGATAAGAACTTGTGGGATCCAGGGTCAAATGGAAGAATGAGCTTTATTCAGGAGGACAGAAAATTAATCTGTAAAAATAGGAAGGCTCCAGGAAAGGTTTGAATGGGCACAGATACACCCGTTAGCTTGGTAAGTGGGGTGATAAGAAATGCATGGAAGGGTTTGTCCTCTGTTTTTGGTTTTGGTTTCTTCTGTGTTGTCAGAGAAAGTAGAAGCAAGGGCACCAGCAGAGGGGATGTGGATGATCTGAAGGCAGAGGTGATGATGTTGCACAGAATGAAGGGATTAGGGCGATGTGGCAGATGGCCGAGTGTACCCACTGGGATGGATGGCCTTTCGTTTCGGTTTGTGGTGTTAATTGGAGTAGAGCTGCTTCACAGTGTTGTGCTGGTTTCTGCTGCTCGGGTTTCTGTCAGCCGTACGTGCACATGCATCCCGTCCCTCTTGTGGCCACTCGTTTAAAGTGGCTGGCCCTCATGGTCAGATGTTCTCCTCTGGCCGTGTTCAGATGCACAGGTTAAGGCTCAGGAGGGGACGAGGGCACTAAAGGAGGGAGAGGAGAGCAGTCGAGGTAACAGGTGAGGAAGTGGTCATGATGGACTCTGGGTTCTAAACTTAGTGAGAAGGGGAAGTGAGGCTGAGAAGAATGAGGATGCAGGGAGCCTGTTGGATGGATGGACGGAGGGCCTGGAGGGGTCGCAGGATGCTGCAAGGAATGAGCTTGGGACAGCAGGTGGCAGTCACGACCGACTCAGTAGGGAGAAGCAATTAGGGCTGGGGGCTGGTGGGCACAGTTAAAGGAAGAACGGGATCACCCAGGATCATCCATATGTGGATATTATAACCAAGAATGAGGTGGGGGTGTTAATGAAGAGGATTAAGAGCTAAATCTTCAAGAACTAGGATTAAGAACTAAGGGAAGTCTTCTAGAAGTCTGCTGACAGCTGAGACATAGAGGGCTGCCCAGTAGTGAGATCTGAAGGCTTGAGCTTTGCTATTGAGGGTGCTGGGAGGGTGGGCAGCAGAGAGGGGCCATCTGTGAGGAGCAGGAAGCACAGACCCCATCTGCAGGTCCTTGGCCTGAGGTGCATGAAGGAGAAGGTGCTTAACCACCTGGGAGGTCTCGAAGGAGAGCTGTGTCCTCAGGGGAAGCCAGGTTTTGCTTACAGCATACAGTGTTGGATGAAGGTAGGAGGTGGGGCTGTACCAGGTGATGTCCAGAGCAGAAGTGTGAGGAGTAGGGGCCGGAGAACCCTGGCTCCCTGTGGTGCCCAGTTTCAGCCAGGAGATGGTGCCTTCCAAGGCTGATAGTGGGAGTAAGGCCATTGGAACAACATGGGCCCATGTTGGGCGGGCCATTGCCAGGAGCCCCAGGGAGGGGAAAGTCCCTGGGCCCCCACCTTCGCTCTGCTTCTGGTACTTTGCAGCCTAGGGGGACAATGTTACAGCTTGAACTCTGGGACCCTCCTTCCTGGCTGTGTTAGGGCCACAAAAGGGGGTTGCCATCACGTCCTCAAGTCCTGTAGATAAGACACGGAGCAGCCTCCTTTTTGGAAGTTGCTTTAAAATGAGATGATTGTTGAAAGTAACAGTTGGCTGGATCGGGAGGTGGGCTTGCAAACCTGAAACATCACATTTGAGGTTTAGTTATTGTCCTTAGTGAAGGGACCTCCAGATTCTGTTCATTCTCTAAATAGATTCTAATTGTTCAAATAGATTCACATTTGGTTTCACAATTGGAAGATAAAAGATCACTCTCCCTAATGATAAACAAAAGAATGTTTTCTCAACTGAAAAAAAGGTTTAACTGCTATTCATCATGTTTTGTCTTCAAACCTTTGATAGAAGAAACTTTGGTTTTTACCATTTATAGCAATTAAAAAAGGTAGAGTTTTGGGTTCAGTAAATATAGTTTATGAAAGCAATTTCAACACACATATGTGACCTCAATAGAAAAAAACGTAAGAACCAGAGTCCGTTCCATAGAAGGGCTGAAATATCTCTTCTTGTGTTTTTCTTCTTTTTCTGAAGTGATTTCAGAGGAGAGAGCCACTACTTAATTTTATACTAACACAAGGAAGACATTCTGAGAAGATCACTTATGAAATAGGCCGTTTAGGGTGGGAAGCATTTAGGGTGATATCTGGGAATTAAGGACTTCCCTGGTGGCTCAGATGGTAAAGAGTCTGCCTGCAATGCAGGAGCCCTGGGTTCAACCCCTGGGTTGGGAAGATCCCCAGGAGAAGAGAATGGCTACCCATTCTAGTATTCTTGCCTGGAAAATGCCATGGACAGAGAAGCCTGGAGGGCTACAGTCCATGGGGTCACCACTACATCACAAAGAGTCAGACATGGCTGAGCGACTAACACATTGGGAATTAAAAGGAGGGAGTAATGGGTAGAGTTTGAGTAGAAAGACGGAAATAGGAAGTATTTTATTGAGCCTTTTATAGACGGTGTTTAGATTTGCTTTTTAACAGTTTTTTATTGGCGTATCATTGCTTTACAGTGTATTAGTTTTCACTGTACAGCGAAGTGAATCAGCTGTATGTATATGTGTGTGTGCCCTCAGTTGTGCCTAACTCTTTGCGACCCCATGGACTGTAGCTTGCCAGCCTCCTCTGTCCATGGGATTTTCTAGGCAAGAATTCTGGAGTGGGTAGCCATTTCCTCCTCCAGGGGATCTTCCTGACCCAGGATCAAAAATGTAAACAATAAGGGGTCATTTGATGTGAGGAAACTCAGCCAAGAAATGAACATTAAAAAATAAACTGCTATAGAAGGAATGAAGCCTCTGGGGTCACAGCATAAATGCTCAGTACTGCTCTGTGTGGGGTTGGTCTCATGACTCAGGGCACACAACATTTCCATGGGGGAAATGAACAATGGAGCACCACGAGGGAGCATCTCTCCATGTCTTCAAAAGTCTATGCTCACTCTCTGGATGACATCTCAGGGTATTACTAAATACTCCCTATATACTTCTGACTTCTGCATGTCTATCTCCAGCCTGGATCACTCCTCTTCAGTGTGTGTGTGTGTGTGTGTGTGTGTACTCAGTTGTGTCCCATCCTTTGAGACCCCATGGACTGTAGCCTGCCAGGCTCCCCTGTCCATGGGATTTCCCAGGCAAGAATTTTGGAGTGAGCTGTCACCTCCTATTCTAGGGGATCTTCCTGACCTAGGAATTGAACCCGTATCCCTTTTTTCTCCTGCCTTGGCAGGCAGATTCTTTACCGCTGTGACACTCGAGAAGCTCCTCTTCACTCTGGATGGCCCTCAACTCCTGATTTCCTTCCAGACAGCTTTACTGAGGTGTGTAGTGAGACTCTCAAATATGACTCCTGGGGCAGCGAGCCTCCAAGATGGCCTTAAGGATCCAAGCTCCTGCCCCTCTCACTTGGCCCTGTGGACCACCCTGATCAGAACCACCCAAGTTAGTCGGGGATCAGACACTGAGATAATGAAGTTTAATCTACAAAGTTTGGGGGTCATTTGTTACACAGCAATGGAAAACAGACACAGTGCATCCAAAATAAACTCCCAGTCTTCCCCAGACTTCCTCCTGTGTTCTTTCCTGTTTCTGTTAATGGTCATCGTGTCCTTTCAGAAAAGCTCAGACCAGAAACACTGGCATCATCTTTGAATGATGAGGAGGAGTCTTCCCTATGTTTCTCAAATCCCGCATCCAGTTTTTCACCAAACCCCTGTTGGCTCTGTCTTTAAACTACATGCCTAATCTGACTACTTACCCCCTCTACAGGTCTGTTGTGGGCTGATGGCTTGGACTCTAAGCCACTGTCCTCTCTTGTCTGGATTATGGCAGCAGCTCCAGTTGGTTTCTCTAATTCTGACCTTGTCTGGTTTGTATATTCACAGTAAAGCATCCAGAGTTATCTTAACATTATAGGTCAGATTATGTCATTCCTCTGATTAAATCTCTCTAAAGACTCCCAATCTCACTTAAGAAAAAAGCCACGGTCCTTCCAGGGGTTCTGACATCTGTTGCTTGTCCTTCCTCTGATCGCACCTTGTACCCTTCCTCTGGCTCCCTTTCCTCCAGCCACACTGGTACCATTATTTTCACTCCCAACAGGGAAGGAACAATTCTGTCTTAGACTTTACAGTCATGGTCTGCTCTGCCAGGAATCATGTTCTTTTTGGTAACTGCGGGGTCTTTTTTCTTGTTCTACGTTATACCAGTCTTCTTGAGGACAATTCTATTTAAAATTGTAGCCTCCATCCCTGCCCTCCACCTTTCCTGCTCTTTTTCCCCTTAGCTTTATCATCATCTGATCCTGAACTTCAGATATTGTGTATCTTGTGTCTCTCCCTCCACTAGAAGGCAAGCCCCACGGAACTTGGTCTCTTCTGTGCACCGATGTATTTCAGATCCCAGGAACAGGGCCCAGTTGCTGCTATAGCTTTACTGTGCTCTGCAGATAACCTCATATTTTACATATTGAAGGTCTGTGGCAATCCTGTGTTGGACAAGTCTGTCAGTGCTATTTTTCCAACACCATTTGCACACTTTGGCCTCTGTGTCATCTTTTGGTAATCCTTGCCATATTTCAAGCATTGTCATTATTATATCTGTTATAGTGATTTGTGATCAGTGATCTTTAATATTAGCACTACGACTTGCTGAAGGCTCAGATGATGGTTAGCTTTTTTTAGCAGTATCTTAAAATTAAGGTATACTCATTGTTTTTCTAGATATAAGGCTACTTTATTGCACACTTATTTGACTACACTATAGTGTAAACATCACTTTAATATGCACTGGGAAACCAAAAAATTCATGTTGTGCTGATCTAGAACCAAACACACAGTGTCTCCAAAATATATCTATAGGCCCTCAAATATTTTTTGAAAAAGTAAACACTATAAACAGAAAGTAATATCATACTGTTTGTAAAAGAGGAAAATGTAAAAGATCCTAAAGTACTTTAAAAAAATTATTAAAAGTGAAAGGAGAAGCATGAAGAAAGGTACTGTTTAGATCACCCATACTTGAAAAAGAATTGAATATCACTTCCAGAAATGAGAACAATAGCAACTAAAATGTAAAAAGGCCATAAGGAATTAGTTAGAAGACAGATCTGAGGAAGCCACTCAGAATGGGGCATAGAGATAGGATGAGATTAAAATCATGAAAAAAGAAATTGAAACCTGGAATGAGAAGGTCTGGCATAGGTACTGAATAGAAGTTTCACCAGAAGAAGGCAGTGACAGTGCAGGAGAGGTGATAATTAAAAAGACAATGGCAGAACATTCTCCAGATTTGAAACAAAACATAAACCTTTAGACTAAAGTAATAGAGTCCAAAGCAGGACTGTAATCTATATCTAGACACACTGAGGTAAAACTATAAGATATTGGGAAGGGAAAAATTTCAAATATAGCGACAGAATAAAAGAGTGCTCACAACTGTGAGGCTGACAGCAGATTCTTCATAAGTAATATTATTTGTCAGCATACAATGTAAATATGCTGTCAGTCAGCTAATGGAAACAACCACTATCCTAGAATTCTATACCCAGCTAAAAGTGTCATTCAGCAATGGGGTGGGGGGAATAAGAGCATTTTCAGCTCTTTAGCAAAGATGCTTTGCTGAAATAACTACTGAAGTATGTACATCAGTAAGGAGAAAATTAAATACAAAGGGTTGGAGTTAGAGTGCTATGAAACAAATTGAATGTTCTCATAGCGCTAAACATTGACTCACGAACAAGAGGAGAGGATTACAAACAGGGAGAAATTAAAATGCTAAAACAACAAAGTGGCATATGGGAGGAGGGAGATCAGAATTGAATGGCTCTAAGAACTGGCAGTGAGAGATTTTGATTGACTTTGTTTCTTTTTAGGTGTCAAGTATGCATAAGCATAAATTAAAATTTATAATTTTCAAGCTGGTGAAGGGGCAGAGGAGAATGAAGAAAACATTATCCATTTAATAGAAGTCAGAAGAGGAGAAAAATGGTCAAAAATTGAGGAAAAAACTATGAACCAGGAAAGCACTAAAGAGAGGAAATTTGATTAGTGGTATTCTTATCAGATAAAATTAATTTGAAAGCAAATAGCATTGGTGTAGATGAAGATTATATGAGTGATAAGTGAAAAAATTCACAGGTAAGGTATGACAATGCTAGTCTAATAACCTAGACTCAAATATATAAGGAAACAATGGACAGAACTTCAAAGAAAAGTTAACAAATTTGCAATGATGGTAAGAGATGTTAACATATCTGTACCAGAAACTAATGAAAGAAGACAAAATATTAGTAAGGCTATACTAGATATGAGCAACATGATTAACAAAGATGACTTAATGCTTCAGTCACGATTAACAAAGATGACTTAACATCAAAATACATATTCTTGGATACAAACCTCCTGCCACTTATTTAAAAGTACATATTTACTGACTATAAACACCACATCATTGATATCATATAAAATATATTCCTTGGGAGGGAGGTTCAAGAGGTAGGGAACATGTGTATACCTGTGGCTGATTCGTGTTGATGTGTGACAGAAACCAATACAATATTTTAAAGCAATTATTCCCCAATTAAAAAATAAATACAAGAATATATTCCTTGATTACAATGTATGTTTTTAAAGTAAAGATGAAAATCTCGTATTCTTTGGAAGTGAAATAAATATTCTTACAAGAAGTGGTTAAAGATGAAATTGTATTGGAAATTGTGAGATAAATAGAACCTCTTCATAATCATTGCAATATGTGCCAAAAGGTGAGGATCAGGTTTATATAACAGAAAAAACAAAAGATTGAAAAGTGAGTGAATGAATTATTCAAGTCATAAGGTTAGTAAGAGAAAACCAGAGAAAGAAATTATATGTAGAAGAAATAGATGACAAAATATAAGAAGGTGAAAAAAGCAATGCATATTCAATGAAAGAGAACAACACAAAGAGGAAATTAAGTCACGCACCCATCTCATTATGCACAGATGCTCTCTGTTAATATTTTGGTGCAGATCCTTCCAGTTTTTAATGAAGTGATGGAACCCATGCCAGGGCTATGTTTTACCTACAGAAAGTTTGGGTTTGGGGAGCAGGGAAATGTTTGGAAGTGGCGATGGAGAGAAAGTAAGCTTTCTATTTTGGGGTTTTAATACAAATGGATTTAGGAGGAAAACACCAACTTGAGACAATGGTGGTGCTACCTATCATTAAGGACTCTGTTGTGCAAGGAAGAGGCCAAGGTTTTCTGAGTGCAGACTGGGGACACAGGAGAGCTGGTCAAAAACCCAGAGCTGCAGAGGTAACGTTGAGAGGGTTGTGGAACAGGGGCCTGGGTGGTAAAGTGGGAGCCAAGTTCTAGTGATGCTAGATTTTGACTTGGCCACCTGGAAGGGACTGGTCCCCAGGCAGGTGGGCATGATCAGACCGTTCCTGTTGTGTGGTCTGGTAGAGAGCTGGTGAGTGGTCAGTTTAAGTTGTGGTCTTCAAACTTAACAAGGCAGTGAGGGGGCTTGTGGGGAAGGAGTTGGGGGAGGGGGAGGCAGCCCCTGACTACTTCTGCCGTTACATTATCCACATCTTCAGTCTTCTAATTTCTGGTCTACTGAGGGCAGCAGTTTTTTTCAGCTTTTCTATTAACTACCTTCTCCTGCTGATTCCAGGCTTAAGGGTACAAGGAAGAGGTTGCAGCCTAAGCCCAGCGTGCTGTCTAGATCTAGATGGAGCTTCAATTTTGCCTTTATTTTCTGGTGGCAATGGGCTTCAAGTTCTCTCTGCTTAGCTCCTTTAAAAGGCAAGTCTTTCCAGGGTTCACAGTAACCAATGAAAGCTTTCTAAAATGAACAAGGCAGGCCAGGGTACAAGAAACCTCTAATGAAGGGAGATCAAAGACATTGTGTTCTGCTTGTCCCCTGCCCACTCCCCGTGCCCCCCCCCCCAAGTACTCTGTGCTCCATCCCCAAAGAAACCTGCAGGACAGGCTTATTTTTCCCTGAAAACCTAATGCGTTCACCGTGGCCGCAGGAGGAGTCTGCACACATGCCACTGCCTTTGATCAAAAGTCCATTCCTGTAACTCAGATGACTCAGGCAGAACATGCCTGCGCCGTTTTACAGGTGACAGTAAACTCACCGTCTTCCACGTGCCTTTGCTCCTGGCAGACTTCTGGCTGCACTGTAAGCCTTGGGCTGAGACAGAAGAGTGGACTCTGGTTATCAAAGCTTCGTCTAAATAAGCTGGGACCGTGCTGTAGCTGTCTTGGCTTTCGAGCTAGGTATATGGGCAGTCTGCCTTGGAGGCTCTCCAAAGTGGGGCTGGTTACTGAAGTATTAAAAGAAAAAAAAAAAGACCTCCTTATAAGGAAAATTCACCTCGAGGAAGGCCCCAGCATCAACTCAGCCACTAGCACAAGAGGGGAGCTCCAGGGCATCAGAGCCAAAGAGGATTCTCCTGCCCTCAAGCAAAGGCCAGGCCTGGTTTTTATAGGCCAGACATAAATCTGAGAAAGTGTTTATAAAATAGACAGAGTCTATCTGCAAAGCTTAGAAAACAACTTTTATAGGTTCATTCTTAGAGAATCGATAGGAGGTTATTTACAGAAGTGGCTTATGTGGGGAATGATGTTCTGTCACCTCATCTGGCCCCATCCAGTTCATTCAGCAAAACAGGACCATACATCTGGGCCTCCCAACGCACTCGGGGGCAGGGAGACCTGCTTTACGGTGTCACTGCCAAAGGACAGAGGAGTCTCTGTGAAAAGTGCATCAGTGGGTCTCAAAGCTCAGGGTTGATGTTCCTACTCTGCCCCCCACTTCCAGTCTGCGAGGATTCCCACTTGGTTTTCCAGTCTCCATGAAGGCCAGGAGAGCTGGAGGGAACCAGGAGTCCTGTGCTTGTAGTGCCTCTAATACTTGTCCTGCCAAGCCTGCCAGTTCCAACAGGTGAGGAGGCTGATGCCCAGAGAGGGCTCTCTCCTTTCCACAAACATCGCTACATCCAGAACATGATGCTTTGCCTGTGGGACGCAGAAACACGGGCCGGTGTCCTGGTCCTCGGGGAGTGTTTCTGATCAAGGAGAGATGACACAAGTATACAAATAACTAGTATGAAACTAGTCAGTCCTAAAGGCAGTCAACTCTGAGTATTCACTGGAAGGATTGATGCTGAAGCTGAAACTCCAATACTCTGGACACCTGATGTGAAGAGTCGACTTATTGGAAAAGACCCCGATGCTGGGAAGGATTGAGGGCAGAAGGAGAAGGGGGTGACAGAGGATGAGATGGTTGGATGGCATCACCAGTTCAATGCACCTGAGCTGAAGAAACTCAGGGAGAGAGTCAAGGACAGGGAAGCCCGGCCTGCTGCAGTCCATGGGGTCACAAAGAGTCAGATACAACTTAGCAACAGAACAATAACAACAAGGATGAAAGCCATAAATAAGATGCATCCTGTGGGGGTTTGGATATTTAGAAGGAAATCGGCCCTTTTTTGGGGGGAGCGGGAATGGGAGAGCAAACTGGTGATTGTTATGGAGTATCAATTGTTGATATTTAAGGCAAGTCTGGGTGAATGGGAAGGATTTTTGCTCTGTCAGCATGGTAGCTAAGAGTAAACATACTGGAATAGGAAATCTTGGTATGAAAAGGAAACACTAGGACGTGAGTTGAGTCAGAGAGGAAAGGACAATAGGGAAAGCCTAAGAAGGAAGATTGGAGGGACAGTGCGGCTAGGCGACAGCCCCCTAAAGGCTGGAGTGGGTGGTGCAGCTTGGTGAGCGGCAGTGCTGGCCACCAGGGCTTTTCCTGGGGCAGGGGTGGGTGAGATGGGAATAGCAAGAACAAGAGGGTGACTGGAAACTCGTCCTATCCCAGAATTCAAGGGAGAAAAGATTCGAAAGTGGACCGTAGCTCAGGGTGTCCAGTGCTTCCATGAGGATAGGGAATGATGGAAAACACTGGCATAGGAGCCCAATTTCAGGGGTTTGGCAAAGAGTGATTGAGGTGCATGCAGAGACAGCCTATGGGAAATTCTGATGAGTAGTTTGCTAGTAAGAAAAGAAAAGCTCTGGAGGTAGTGTGTGTGGGGAAACAGTCTGCAGGGGCTGCTCTGAGGGGATGAGGAAAGCAGCAGTTGTGAAAGATTCAAGCTGGCTGGACCCCCCAAGCATGGGTCCTAGGATTCTGAATGAATTTTTCTTCCACGTGATTGGTGGGGGATGTTTCCTAAAATCAAAATATTTGAAGGTACAGTTTTATCTGATGTCATCACTAACCATGTGGGACTTAGAACTTGACCCAAGTTCTAAGGGTTGATGAGCAGATTGGAAGGCCAGGGTGGGTTCCCCATTTGGAGCTCGCAGATCATCTGGGGACCCTGAGGTCACGCCTGAGGCTGGCAGGCACCCGTAGGGTTCTGCTGAACACAGCAAGCAGCCGTTCAGATTATCTGCAGATCAGATCAAAGGAGATATTACACTGACGTATTTCCCCCTTAACTCAAGCATTTGGCAAACATCTCATTCTTTTTAGAGAAGATTTTGATTTTTGTAGAATTAAGACTTTTTTTCCTCCCCAAGCATGTTTCTCTCAGTTTTCAAAAGGTTGGGTCCTTGTGGGAAATTTAATCCACATGTTTATGATTCATTTCAACTCCACTCCTTTCAAATTTATCTTTGGAGCCTGAGTTGGTACTTGAGAAGCCTTTTAAAGTTCAGGACTTTGAGAACCAGCTAGTTATTTTGCTAGCTGTGCCTTAAACACGTATCAAAAATTTTCTTAAGAGCAAACCCCAGAGTTTGGAGGGTCATGTGAACATAGCAAGCACCCAGCTCTCAGCAGTATATCTGCAAAGGCACACCTGTAAGCAAGAATGCTGAAGCTTGAGGGGGTGGTGGAGAAGAGGAAATCTGTGTGTCTAGGGCAGTATCCAGGTAGCTCCAAATGGTCCCAGAGACAGAAGGCCTGGGAAGCATCATGGCATCTCTGTCCACCAGGGTTGCCCTGCTTCTTTTTATAGCTTCTTAAAGCATAGATCTTTGAGCTGCTGGAACATTCCAGATCACCTCCGGGACTAGTTCCACTCCGTCATCTTGTAGCTAAAAATGGAAGTTCCAAAAGGTTCAGTGTCTTACTCAAGATTTCACATGCTTTTGTTTTAGAACTTCTGCAAGCTCTCACCTCATCTATTTTACTCCAAGGAGAAGAATATTTGATGGGAGTCAAGGTCACTCTGGGCTTCCCAGGTGGCTCAGTGGTAAAGAATCCGCTTGCCAGTGCAGGAGATGCAGAGGACTTGGGTTCAATCCCTAGGTGGGGAAGATCCCCTGGAGGAGGAAATGGCAACCCACTCCAGTATTCTTGCCTAGGAAATCCCACGGACAGAGGAGCCTGGTGGACTACAGTCCGTGCGGTCACAAAGAGTTGGACTCGACTGAGCAACTGAGCACAACACACAGCAGGGTCACTCTTCAGAGACTCAGAGTCGGGACTGGGAGGGTGGTGGTGACAGTCTTTGGAGGGTGAAGAAGGAGGCTGCGTACCTACTTCCACAGCGAGTGCCCTCTTTGAGTTTGTGCCTTTGAGATTGTCTGCTTGGGGTTGTTCCTGAAACGGGCTTTTAAAGCCGTAAACCAGAAGGGTGTCCCCTGCACCCAGATGACTGCCATGCTCAGATGGACACATGTTTCCTTCTCCAGAACACTCGCGTTTATTAGATGAGTCAGTGGGTGACCATTCTAAGTATGTTGAGTCCACACAGCCACTGCAGGGGAAATCTATTGACCTTGGACCCAAACTCTGGCCCAGATCAGCTCCACTCGGCTGTTTAGTTTGGTTGTAAAAAAATGTGGGAAATAGATGCATATCAGCGAAGGTCTTGGTCTTTGTTCAGCAAGGAAACTTGTGGTAAAATTTATGAAGGTTTTTTATCAGAGTGAGGTCAACAGAACATAGTCACACACATGCCATTTAAAACAGCGTTTGTTTTATAAGTGATTACAAAAGTACTATATGTTTGTGGTGGAAAACTTGAACAATGCCAAAAGTATAAAGAAGAAAAGATAAATTACGTATAATTCCACTACTTAGAGATAACCAACGTTAACATTAAACATTTGCACGTTTCCTGTCTTTTGGGTGGGTTTATAGACTTTTATTTTTGTGTGTGTGCAAAATATACTATTTTCGGATGTTGCGCACTGTCAAAAGGGAAAAAGATGTTTCATGAGCACCTAAAGACCAGTAGCTGTGGTTCTGGTGGGTCTCCAGATCTGGAATGAGGTCCACAGCATTTGTAGGACTCACAGCAGGTGAAAAGTTCACCGCGATTCCTTCTCCACACTTGGTTCCCCTTTTCACTTTTCTTCCCACAACTAACTAGCAATCTCAATTTTCCCCTCTACCTTCCGGCTTCTTCTCACACGCGGTTTCTCATTTCTTATGTTTTGGTTCACGCACGGCCCCCTTCTACCTCCTGGCCTCAACTGCTCACATACCATTTGTGTGACATTTTCCAGCTCAGGCTCGTCAGAGAGAAGCTGATTTATTCCATTAGTGACTCTTATCTCTGTCGAGCACAGCTGAGCACCTGGGCTTTGCCATAAATTGCTGGGCAGCCGGGTTGGTTACCTCTCTGCTCTGGCCGGGTGTGGCTAGATGATGAGATTCAGGTAACATCTAGAAAATAATAGGGAAGACAGTGAAAATCACCCCACATTCTGCTGCTCTGTTATTCTCTAATAAACACTGTTAATATTTTCATGATTTTTTTTCCTTTTGGTCATTTTTATGTGACACATGCATGGGCATATGTAAGCCCGTGCATATTTTTTCTTTTTTTAATATTTATTTTAAATTGAAGGATGATTGCTTTACTAGAGCTAATCAGTGAATATAGCAAAGTTTCAGGATACAAAATCAACACACAGAAATCCCTGGCATTCCTATACACTTAACAATGAGAAAACAGAAAGAGAAATTATGGAAACAATTCCATTCACCATCGAAACAAAAAGAATAAAATACTTAGGAGTATTTCTACCTAAAGAAACAAAAGACTTGTATATAGAAAACTATAAAACACTGATGAAAGAAATCAAAGAGGACACAAACAGATGGAGAAATGTGCCATGTTCGTGGATTGGAAGAATCAATATAGTGAAAATGAGTATACTACCCAAAGCAATCTATAGATTCAATGCAATTCCTATCAAGCTACCAGAGGTCTTTTTCAGAGAATTAGAACAAATAATTTCACAATTTGTATGGAAATACAAAAAGCCTCGTATAGCCAAAGCAATCTTGAGAAAGAAGAGTGGAACTGGAGGAATCAACCTACCTGACTTTAGGCTATACTACAAATCCACAGTCATTAAGACAGTATGGTACTGGCACAAAGACAGAAATATAGATCAATGGAACAAAATAGAAAGCCCAGAGATAAATCCACGCATCTATGGACACCTTATCTTTGACAAAGGAGGCAAGAATATACAATGGAGAAAAGACAACCTCTTTAACAAGTGGTGCTGGGAAAACTGGACAGCCACTTGTAAAAGAATGAAACTGGAACACTTTCGAACACCATACACAAAGATAAACTCAAAATGGATCAAAGATCTAAGCATAAGACCAGAAACTCTAAAATTCCTAGAGGATAACATAGGCAAAACACTCTCTGACATAAATCAAAGCGGGATCCTCCATGACTCACCTCCCAGAATATTGGAAATAAAAGCACGAATAAACAAATGGGACCTAATTAAAATTAAAAGCTTCTGCACAACAAAGGAAACTATAAGCAAGGTGAAAAGACAGCCTTCAGAATGGGAGAAAATAATAGCCAATGAAGCAACGGACAAACAATTAATCTCAAAAATATACAAGCAACTCCTGCAGCTCCATTCTAGAAAAATAAACGACCCAATCAAAAAAACTGTTCCTGAGCTTTCTATCCTCTTGGACTGACCTATTTTGCAGCACGTTGTTTTAATAGTGATGAATTAAAATTTCTTTTGCTATCTGGAACTTTATTATTTTTAATCTAATCTTGTCCTTCTGTTTTTCTATGTGATCTTCAAAATGAGTTCCTCCCATCCTGTCACCATTCTTCAGCCTTGCATTAAATTTGTAATAAATATTAAATAACTTATATTAATAATATCAATACTTGATTTTTGATATTATAATGAATGTAATAGTTATTTACATTTTGTTATTATTTGCATAAATATGCATTTCCCCCATGGTTTGGTCTAGTTTTCCAATTGTGTATTAATTGAATATTGGATGTATTTTTAACGTTGTATCTGACTTTAATACAAATGCTTTAGGTGTTTAATTATTCCCAATGATGTCCATTGGTCTGAAGTAGGTGATTTTCTGTCTTGTTAAGGAGATACACCAGTTTTTTCAAGAGTTTTAATTAGGATTAAGTGTTGAAAAATTGTTTAATATGCTTTTGCATTTCTCAAGGACTTACTATGGTTTCTTTGTTTTTAACTTGTTAAGTAGATTTTTAAGCCTTTGGCCAAGCTTTAATTTCTCTATAAACTTGACTTTGCTTTTGGGTGTTATATTAGTGAATGTTTAACATCTGTATCTTTTTTAAAAATTTAAATGTATTTGTTTTTAATTGGAGGATAATTGCTTTACAGTATTGTATTGGTTTCTGCCATGTATCAACATGAATAAGCCATAGGTACAAGTAACATCTGTTATCTTTATTCATAGGGAGGTTTAGTCTATAGCTTTCTTGGTTTTTCATTTTCTTTTTTCCTTTTTTAAAAAATACTCCAGAGTAGAGGGTTTACTCAGACTCTTTAATTTATAGCATGTTTTTGGTCATTCTTCTGTGCCAGACACCATCATGTATTTGTTTGCTTGTTTATTCCCATCTATCCCCATGCCCCACTGTCAACCCCTCCTCCCATCCAGCTCCCCCCCGCCCACATACACAACTATTTTAACATTTTTAAATGTGCATTTGTTTATGTGACTGGGCCCTTTAACAATGTGTCTCATTGTCATAGAGTATGCATTATTATTTTATAGATCTCACACTTTTCAGACTAAGCCCTGTGTGTTCAGGAGGCACCCTCGTTGTTTCTGCTGCACAGTACTCCATGGGTGTGTCCCCATATGTGATTTCTTTAACTCTTCAGATGTGGTATCCATGGTTATGGCAGATCCATTAAGAAAAACTGAAGACATGCTGTGTTTTATTTTTTAATAGTTTGGCGAAGTGTAACCTGTATGAAATACTTATTCCTTGAAAGTTGGAAAAACATCATCCATAAAGCTTATTTGTACCTGGTGTCCTTTAGGGAATAGTTGTTACACACACACACACACACACACACACACTCAACTCTCTTCCATCACTATAAGTCTGTTTTGGGCCTCTTATTGGGAAATTTTTATACTGAAAATGTTTTGAGAAAATCGTTACTGTTCAAATCTAACAACAAAATATTTCTTATAAATTGCAGTCTTTTGTAATTATGGTTATATTGCTTTTTATATTCTTGTTGCTTTTTGTATTTGTGTTTTTGCTCTTTTTGCAATTTCTGCTCTTCTCTGATCTAGAAGTAATATATGCCTGTTTAATAAGAGGACTTGGATGAGTTTCTTTTTATGCCTTAACCTTGTCCAGAACTTGTTCTGCTTCATTATTTTTTTAAAGAAACAAAGTTATTATCAATTTAAATGTTTTCTAAATAAAACATTATTTTAAAAAATAATTTTATATTTATCTATTTCTCTTACCTGCATTTTAATGATTGATTTTCTTGATCTCTTTCAGGTTAATGAATCAGATATTCAGTTCACATATTCAGTCTTGTTCATAATAACACCATTAGTTTTCCCCAGTATATCTTTGGCCATAGCCCTGACATTTTACATGTTCTGTTCTTTTTGTCATCACTTAAAAAAAATACTCTGTGCTTGTAGCTTTGGTTTTTTTCTTTGTCTTGAGTTATTTAAGAGAGCCTAACATTTCTAGTGTTTTTTTTTTTTAAATTCTTGTGTTATGAATTTCTGGGTTTATTACAGTGTGGTTAGAGAATGTGAGAATGCAGTCTGCATTATTTCCACTTTCTGAGAACTAGCAGGATTTTCTTTGTGGCCTAATATATGATCAATTTTTGTTAATGTTTCATGCCCATTTGGAAAGAATATGCGTGATCTGAATATTTCTGAGGCTTGTATATATCTATTAAATCAAACATATGATGTAGCATATTTTTATCCTCCCCCCCCCCACATATGTGTGCGTGTTTCTGGTCTACTAGAACTGGCAGTCTGAACGCGTATATTCGTGACTCCTGCTGTAAGTTTGGTTTTGTCAGCTTCTCCTTGGGTTTCCAACCATAGTTGTTCTATTTTATTAAGTGTCTAAAGCATTTCTTTAGCTGTGTTCTATAGGGTGCTGCAAAGAGCAGGTGTGTTACAGAACAAAGCATAGCTTGATTTTTTATTAAGTCTGGTTTGATTGGCATTATATTAGGGGAAATTTAGGCCACATTCCAACACTGGAGCTGTTCATCATCATTATGTGCATTTTCATGTTTCCCTACATTTTTGCTGCTTTAATCCTTCAGCATACATCCACTCAGACATCTTTGTGTATCTCCATTGAACACTGAATACCTATTCATTGGGAACCATCTAAAATTATATACAACCCTCCCTGTGAGTGGGTTCTTCTGTCCCACCCCAAAGAAATCACGTTCTGCCCTGTGACTTGCTTTGTCCAATGACTGATCTGAAGTGATATACACCACATCAAAGCATCATGCTTTAAAGGTCACTGCTTTGTGTGTGTGTGTCATTTTAAAAAAATCTATTTTGTAATAGGAGGAAGACTGCTTTACAATATTGGTTTCTGCTGTACAAGAATGAAAATCAGCCATAATTATACATATATCACCTCCATCTTGAGCGTCCCTCCCCTCCCCTGACCCTACCCATCTTGGGAGTCACAGAGTACTAGACTGGGCTCTGTGTATTATACAGCAAGTTCTCACCAGCTATCCATTTTACATATGGTGGTGTATATATGCCGATGCTACTTTCTCCGTTCTTCCCACCCTCTCCTTCTCCTGTGGTGTCCACAAGTCTATTCTCTATGTCTATGTCTCCATTCCTTCCCTACAAATAGGTTCATCTATATCATTTATCTAGATTTCATACATATGTGTTAGTATACAATATTTGTTTTTCTCTTTCTGATTTCACTTTGTAAACAGACTCTATAATCATCCACCTCACTAGAACTGACTCAAATTCACTCTTTTTTATGGCTAAGTAATATTTCTTTGTGTTTGTGTACCACATCTTTACCCATTCATCTGTTAATGGACATCTTGGTTTCTTCCATGTCCTAGCTATTGTAAATAGTGCTGCTATCAACATGGGGGTACATGTTTCTTTTTCAATTATGGCTTTCTCAAGGTATATGCCCAGTAGTGGGATTGCTGGGTCATACGGTAGTTTTATTACTAGTTTTTTAAGGAATCTCCATACTGTTCTCCACAGTGGCTGTATCAGTTAACATTCCCACCAACAGTGTGAAAGCATTCCCTCTTCTCCATATCCTTTCCATTTATTCATTGTTTGTAGATTTTTTTTTTTCGATGCTGGCCATTCTGACTTATGTGAGGTGATACCTCGTTGTAGTTTTGATTTGCATTTCTCTACTAATTAGTGCTGTTGAGCATCTTTTCATGCGTTTATTGGCCAAATGTGTGTCTTCTTTGGAGAAGTGTCTGTTTAGATCTTTTGCCTATTCTTTTGATTGAGCTGTTTGTTTTTCTGACTAAGGGCCACTGCTTAATGTGACACTGTTCTGTTCTCTGCAGGTGCACATAGGGGTGTGAGTCACTCAGAGTCCTAGAAGAGGGTCAGCAGGGAGCATCTCAGCCAGACTATCAAGACAGTTCGTGTGAGTGGGAAACCCACCTTTGTGTTGTAGCTCTCGAGACTTTGGGTTTGTTTGTTAACACAGCAGACGTAGTGATGACTGACTGCTGTGTACTGTGTGCATCAGGACCTGCTTTACCCTTCAAGGTCAAAGATCTAAAACGGACAAAGCTCCTTCTCTTGTGATCCCCTTTGCAGCTTCTTGGGAAGTTGAAAATGTCTGTAAGAAGTGTCACTAACTACATTTATATAGGTCTCAGCAATATTTGATTGTTTTCTTTGGATAGAATCTGTGCATTTCTTGTTAGGGTTTTCCAAAATACTCTGCATCTTTTTCCTGTCAATATAACCTTTCCCATTATGTTGTGTGAGCACATGTGGTATGTGGGAAGTCTACAGATTTTGGTATCTATATGTGTTCAGTTCAGTTCAGTTGCTCAATCGTATCCAATTCTTTGCAACCCTGTGGACTATAGCATGCCAGGCTTCCCTGTCCATCACCAACTCCTGGAGCTTGCTCAAACTCATGTCCATCGAGTCGGTGATGCCATCCAACCATCTCATCCTCTGTCATCCCCTTATCCTCCAATCTTTCCCAGCATCAGGGTCTTTTCCAATGAGTCAGTTCTTTGCATCAGGTGGCCAAAGTATTGGATTACCCAAGCATTTTATTAAGCTTTCGCATTCAAGCAGTTACATAGCTTTTCATTGAAGTTTCTAGGTATATAATCATAATTCTAATAATAAATTTGCTTTTCTGCAGTGAATACAACTAACTTCTATTTATAGCTCATTTAATTGGCCAGGTTTTCATAAAAATGTTAAATAATAATTGTGGTAGCAAACGTTTTCAGAGAAGGCAATGGCAACCCACTCCAACACTCTTGCCTGGAAAATCCCATGGACAGAGGAGCCTGGTAGGTTGCAGTCCATGGGGTCGCTAAGAGTTGGACATGACTGAGCAACTTCACTTTCACTTTTCACTGTCATGCATTGGAGAAGGAAATGGCAGCCCACTCCAGTGTTCTTACCTGGAGAATCCCAGGGACGGGGGAGCCTGGTGGGCTGCCGTTTATGGGGTCGTACAGAATCGGACACAACTGAAGAGACTTAGCAGTAGCGGCAGCAGCAAATGTTTTTGCTTTTGTTTTTCATTCTAGTAGGAAAGTGTCCAGCATTTGACTCTTTGGAGATGACTTACCTGTTTGAGTGCTTTGTTGAGAAGATCATTTTCTATTTCTTGTTTTCTTTGAGTATTTTTTCTAACCGCATGTTGTGTTTTTAGAAGTGCCTTTGTAGTGTCGACTGAGATGATGCATGTCTATCTTTGGTAATTGTTTTCCTAATATTAAAATACTTCAGCATTCCTTGACAACCCAGTTGGTCATGATGGGCAATCTTTTAATATACACCTTCATTCAACTGGATGCTATTTAAATTTTTTTTAAGTTGGTATGTTATATTTTCATTTTTATTCAATTAAAGACATTTTCTTTTTTTTCTCTTTTTTCTGGCCACGAAGCATGAGGGATCTTAGCTCCCCAATCAGGGATCAAAGCCGTACCCCCTGCTGTGGAAGAGCAGAGTTTTAACCACTTACCTCCAGGGAAGTCCCCAACTGGCTGCTATTTTATTAAGCATTTTGGAATTTGTGTTCATGATTAATTTGGTTTATAGTTCCTTTTTTGTGGGTGCTATCTTTGTGAAGTTTAGTTCTTTATTATGGGTGCTATCTTTGTGAGGTTTTGGTATCAAAATGATTCTTACTTGCAGTAGACAATTTAAATTTTATTTATTTATTTATTACTATTAAGGAATAGTTTACATTGCATAGGGATTATCTGTTCCTTGACAGTTTTAGCTGACTTGATATAAAACTGTTTGGGTGAGCTTCTCTTGAGGAAGTAATGCTTGACTAATTTCCTCAACTTATTCAAAGGGCTCAGATTTCAGATCAGGTTTGGTACTTCTCAAATCAACTCTGCAGGGACTCCTTCAGAGGAGGACTGGGTTCAGACCTGGGCCCATCATGTGATGGAGGGGTGGGGTGGTACCCTCACCTGCTCAGACTACATCTTCAGTTGAATTCTGCCTCTAGAATTGAGTTTGCTTGGAGTGAAAATTTCCTTCTAAGTATTGTCAACTTCAAAAATAAAACGGCCAGTTACCTTACCAGCAAAATGAGTTTGTTTGGAAATAACCAGAGTAATTGCAAATCAGGAAAGGCAGGCGATGATGGACCACTGGCAAATAAGGGAGGGGAGGCTGCTTTTATAGAGAAATTGAGGAATTGGGATAGGCTTTTCTAAATGAAAGTTCATTGGAGAAAAGTAAGAGTTCAGAGTGGCAATGGTGTCTCATTGACTGAGCTTCTGTGTTTTCCAATTGCTGGGCAAGAAAATGGAAGTAGAAGCACCTTCTTGTTGGAGATTCAAGACACCTCTCTTTCCGTTTGGGGAAACTGACAGCAAGTGGGGCCCTCCTAATGTTAATATAGTTACCTCTAGAAAGGCCCTGTGTCCACCTCAGGCTACATTCTCAGTCCTCACTGTGGGTATAGACTCCAACATGACCTTCGGGGAAACACAGTTCAACCCAAAACAGTTAGTAGGGCTGCCCATGGAAGTAGAATCAGAGGGTTTCCCTGTGTCGTGGGGACGGGTGCCACCCATGTCACACAGCAAGCACAAGTGGGTAGGCCACCGATGGTCTTTCTTAATCCCCTCCATCAGCCATCTTAGTGGGTAGTTTTTTCAAATTCAGTTCACAGACTGTTCCAATCTTCCCAATATGAAATTTTGGGGGAATTCGGGGCTCCAGTATCTTTTTTTCTTTTTGGTCTTTAATGGTTTTTTTCTGGAACAAGGAGAGGGGCTACTTCAGGCCCTACTAGGGTAGAAGCCAGAAGTTGTTAGAAGCCAGAAGCCATGGGACGTCGTCCTGTGTCCGGGTTCTATTTTTCTTCTTTGTCCTTCTACCTGGTCTGAGGACACGCTGGTGGTCATAGCAGACCACACGTCTGACAGCACCTCTGCCTCGGGGATTGGATGAGGCAGGGAGAAACCCAGGGAGGGTATCCATCACACACAACACAGAGGCAGAGACTTTTGTGGGAGACCATTCTGGGTTCCCAGAGCTTTCCTGCACGCTCGGGTGTCACTATGTGGCTTCTGCAGGTCCCTAGCTGTCTCTCGTGCTTGTCTTTTGGAGCCCTGCAGCTTGTAAAGCAGCTCTTTTGGCCCCAGCCATCCAGTAATCATATTTGACTCTCTCTTCACCTCCCCGCTCGCTGGCTAAATAATGTGACATTTCAGATTTGGACTCTTCAAGTTCAGCTTACATTTTTGGCTTTGACTAATTGTATCAAGGTCTTCTGGGATGCTCATCAGTTTCCAGAGTGCCCCCATATGATCTCATCTTCTCACAATAAGTGGCTTTTCTGCTCATTTTTCACGGCGATAACTCACAGAAGTTACTGGAGGCGCAGGGGCGACTTGGCCGTTGCCACACGGATGGTGGTGGAGCCAGCACCGCAGTTTAGGTCCCACTCTCCCCGGCTCCCTTCCACAAGGTCACCCTGCTCCCTGCTGCCTTGTGGTCCAGCCAGCTCGGCTCTCACTGGAGACCTCAGAGTACTGCCACCTCCTCCCCAGAGCCTTCCCAGGTTCAACTGAGGGGAGGAACTGACAGCTTTCCATTTACTGCTCGGCTGTGCAGATCAGGGGCTGGGAAAGTCTTGCCTCCACAGCCGGCTCTTGCTGGCTCAAGAATGGTTTTCACATTTTTAAAGGGCTGTTTAAAGAAGAAGAAGAAGAAAAGGCTGGGTGACAGAGACCCGTGCATGGTCTGCACAGTCTCAGCTATTTACTATCTGACCCTTAACAGGAAAAGTCTGCACACCCCTGGTCTGGATATCTCTGTCTCCCTTTATCCACTTAAAAAATTCGCTCACCCTCCATCTGTTTTTCTGACACCCAGGTTTGTCATCTCTTTACTTAATTTTTTAAACATGGGTCTGAGATGGTTCTTGTGAATGTTAGAAGCTGCTGCTTGCTATTCCCTGGAATTTTCCTTTCTCTTTTGGGCACTGAGCAACAGACACCATGTGTTGTAACCTGTCCCTTACAGTTTGTTTGGGAAGAGAGGAGCTTGGCATCAAATATATGTTGGTATCACATGGGCAGTGAATAGTATACACAGTCAGTACTGACTCGAGTTAGTCAGGAGGAGGGTCCTTCAGGACTAGACAGGAAGCCCCGTGAGGCCAGGGAGCTGCTCTCAGCATCGACCACAGGTACCTGAACTGAATTTGGGAACAAATGAGAAAGATCTTGGGTAGGAAATGGGGCTTTTGCTGAGATTTAAAGAAGGGGGTAGGAGTGGAATAAATAGGAGAAGAGACAGTGCTTTCTTGGCAGGTAGGCTCATTTGTAAGGGGATAACCTAGCATATATCTTCAAAGCAAACACTATCGCTGAGATGAACTGATGACTACTGTGTGTGTGTGCTCAGTCGTGTCTGACTCTTTGCAACCCTATGGACTATAGCCTGCCAGGCTCCTCTGTGCATGGAGTTTTCCAGCAAGAATACTGGATTGGGTGCCATTTCCTCCACCAGGGGATATCCCCAACCCAGGGATCAAATGTGCATCTCCTATGTCTCCTGCTTTGGCAGGCAGATTCTTTACCCACTGATCCACAGTTGGTTTAAAATTTATAATAGACTTTATTTTTAGAGAAGTGTTAAGTTCACAGGGAAACAGAGCAGAGCAGACATTTTATGCATTTGGACAAATGCATAATGACGTGTATCACCATTAGGGTACCATACGTGACTTGCTTAATCTTTTGTAATTGATTTACAATGTGGTGTTAGTTTCAGGTATATAGCGAAGTGATTCAATTATGTGTGTGCTCTTTTTCAGATTCTTTTTCATTAAGGTTATTACAAGGTACTGAATGTAGTTCTCTGTGCTGTACAGTGGGTCCTTGTTTACCTGTTTTATATATATAGTGTGTGTGTTAGTCACTCAGTCGTGTCTGACTCTGCAGCCCCATGGACTGTAGCCCGTCAGGTACCTCTGTCCATTCGATTCTCCAGGCAAGACTACTGGAGTGGGTAGTCATTCCTTTCTCCAAGAGATCTTCCCAATCCAGGGATCAAACCCAGGTCTCCTGCATTGCAGGCAGATTCTTGACCATTTGAGTCACAGGAAAGCCCTTTATATATACTACTGTGTATCTATTAATCCTAAACTCCTAATTTATCCCTCTCCCTTTTCCTTCAAGAAAATTAGAGATACCAAGGGAATTTTTTATGCAAAGATGGGCACAATAAAGGACATAAATTGTATGGACCTAACAGAAGCAGAAGAGATTAAGAAGAAGTGGCAAGAATACAGAGAAGAACTATACTAAGATCTTCCTTACCCAGATAACCACAACAGTGTGATCACTCACCTAGAGCCAGACATCGTGGAATGCAAAGGCAAGTGGGCCTTAGGAAGCATCACTATGAACAAAGCTAGTGGAGGTGATGGAATTTCAGTTGAGCTATTTCAAATCCTAAAAGATGAGGCTATGAAAATGCTGCACTCAATATGCCAGCAAATCTGGAAAACTCAGCAGTGGCCACGGGACTGGAAAAGGTCAGTTTTCATTCTAATCCCAACAAAAGGCAATGCCAAAGAATGCTCAAACTACTGCACAATTGTACTCATCTAACGCGCTTGTAAAGTAATGCTCAAAATTCTTCAAGCCAGGCTTCAACAGTATGTGAACCGTGAACTTCCAGATGTTCAAGTGGGATTTAGAAAAGGCAGAGGAACCAGAGATCAAATGGCCAACATCCGCTGGATCATCGAAAAAACAAGAGAGTTCCAGCAAAACATCTATTTCTGTTTTATTGACTATGCCAAAGCCTTTGACTGTGTGGATCACAATAAACTGTGGAAAATTCTTAAAGAGATGGGAATACCAGTCCACTTGACCTGCCTCCTGAGAAATCTGTATACAGATCAGGAAGCAACAGTTAGAACTGAACATGAAACAACAGACTGATTCCAAATTGGGAAAGGAGTACAGCAAGGCTGTATATTGTCATCCTGCTTATTAACTTATATGCAGAGTACATCATGAGAAACACCGGCTGGATGAAGCACAAGCTGGCATCAAGACTGCCAGGAGAAATATCAGTAGCCTCAGATATGCAGATGACACCACCCTTATGGCAGAAAGCAAAGAAGAACTAAAGAACCTCTTGATGAAAATGAAAGAGGAGAGGGAAAAGGTGGCTTAAAACTCAACATTCAGAAAACTAAGATCATGGCATCTGGTCCCATCACTTCATGGCAAATAGATGGGGAAACAGTGGAAACAGTGACAGCCTATTTTGGGGGGCTGCAAAATCACTGCAGATGGTGACTGCAACCATGAAATTAAAAGAAGCTTGCTCCTTGGAAGAAGAGTTATGACCAACCTAGATAGCATATTAAAAAGCAGAGACATTACTTTGCCAACATAAGTTCGTCTAGTCAAAGCTATAGTTTTTCCAGTGGTCATGTATGGATGTGAGAATGGGACTATAAAGAAAGCTGAGCCCCGAAAAATGGATGCTTTTGAACTGTAGTGCTGGAGAAGACTCTTGAGAGTCCTTTGGACTGCAAGGAGATCCATCCAGTCCATACTAAAGTAAATCAGTCCTGAATATTCATTGGAAGGACTGTGCTGAAGCTGAAACTCCAATACTTTGGCCACCTAATGTGAAGAACTGACTCTTTGGAAAAGACCCTGATGCTGGGGAAAATTGAAGGCAGGAGGAGAAGGGGATGACAGAGGATGAGATGGTTGGATGGCATCACCTATCCATCATCAGTGGATATGAGTTTGAGGAAACTCCAGGAGTTGGTGATGGACAGGGAGGCCTGGCATGCTGCAGTCCATGGGGTCACAAAGAGTTGCATACTACTGCGTGACTGAACTGAACTGAACTTTTCC
This sequence comes from Antilocapra americana, assembly GCA_007570785.1. Classification (NCBI taxonomy): domain Eukaryota; kingdom Metazoa; phylum Chordata; class Mammalia; order Artiodactyla; family Antilocapridae; genus Antilocapra; species Antilocapra americana. The sequence continues at coordinate 24,050,795 of ML664177.1, read as the reverse complement.
TTTTGGTAATGGTAAATTCATTTTCTGTGCTAATGCAGGAGCATGTTCATTCCCTCGGTCAGGAAGATCCCCTGGGAGAGAACATGGTGACCCACTCCAGTGTTCTTGTCTGGAGAATCCCATGGACAGAGGAGCCTGGCAGGCTGCAGTCCATGGGGTCACAAAGAGTTGGGCATAACTGAAGTGAGCTGAGATTCATGGGGTCACAAAGAGTCGGACACAACTAAGCGACTGAACTGAACTGAACTTATTTTTCAAACAAAAAAGTTTATTTCTATCTCATTTTTAGATTCCACCTATAAGTGATAGCATATGATAATTGTCTTTCTCCTTCTGACTGACTTCACTTAGTATGATATTATCTCTAGGTTCATGTATGTTGCTTCAAATGCCATTTCTTCCTTTCTAATGGCTGAGCAATATTCCATTGTGTATATATACACCACATCTTCTTTATCCACTTCTCAAACATTTAGGTTTTGACTGCTGTCAATAATGTTGTTATGAACACCAGGGTACATGTATCTTTTGAGTTTGCTTTTGTCTTTTCTGGATATAAGCCAGGAATGTGATCACTGAATTGTACGGTAGCTCTTAATTTCTGATCCAGCAAGCAACAGCAGCTCTAAGGTTGGTGACTTTGATGTGCTCCTGGGGCATCCCCACTGCTTGGCACCAAGCCTAACAGGGTCTAGGCCACTGTCTGAAAGGAGTGACTGTCTGTAAGACTATGAATGTAGACAGGCTAGGGCCTAAGGAGGGGGAGTCTCCACTGGCCAAGCTAAGAACCTTGAAATTATTCCTGTCTGTAGCCCAGGGGTGAGCAGACTACAGCCCAAGAGCCAACTCATAACTTACCCGAGGCCACCTTAACCTCTAGCTGCAGAGCCCAGAGGCTGAGATAGGAAGCGTGTGTGGTCCCTTGGCCCATGAAGCCTAAAACATGTACTATCTGCCTCCTGAAAAGATAGTTTGCCACCCTGTGCTGAACGGTATGGGGGAAATCTGATAATGCTTTCGTGAAGATGTTGCAGGCACCATCAGGCACAACAGTTCTGCTGGTGTCCCAGAGCCCCAGTGCCTATCCACCCAGAGGCCTCCCTGGGTACCCTGTGCCAGCAGAGGATGCTCCTGGCTACGTTCCATTCTCAGCAAACACCATGAGTGTTGGTTGAGTGTGAACTGCTCCTGTGCCTCTTGAGCATTGGCTAACTTTAATTCTCAGGGAGAGAGAGCTAGCAAATGATTTCCTGGGGAATTCCTTGGCCTCCTCTATTGCTCATAACTCTCTTATCTTCTGAAGGTTGACAGTTTATGAAGTGGATGCTTTGGTCAAAGTTGCCTAACAGAGAATGACATTTGCCTCTCTACTCTTCTCTGCCTTCTCCAAGCAGCTGAGGAGTGTGGCATTTTGGAACTTGAATCTTCGTGTTTAGTGCACATTCTGACTTTCTCCAATTTTATCCATCAGTTGTCATGCAAGCAGCCTTGAGGGAGATTTCTTGGTCGTTTACTAGGCACTTTTGAAACTCTTGAGAATTTTTAGCCCAATGGTGCAGTTCAAACAACGCTCCAGAGAGTAGAGGTGCTCAGAAGCACAGGTAACAGCCTGGACTTGCAGTTGGCATCTGAAGTGGGCACAGGGGCAGTTTTGTGGGACTGAGTCCTGCATCTGTAGAATCTGAGTTATCTCCATCCAAGTAGATCGAGTCAGCATCGAGTTGAATTAAGACACCCAGCCGGTGTTGAAGAACGGGTTGATGTACACAGTGCAATTGGTGATCAGAGTTGTGGATAAAGAGCCAGGCTGTATACATGCTAAGTCGTGTCCAACTCTTTGTGACCCCATGGACTGTAGCCCACTAGGCTCCTTAGTTTTATGTGTATGTCACATCTTTCCATCTGGGAATTTGATGCCAAAAACTTGGTCTCTGTGCACCGGTGCTGAAGTGAATCTTAGAGACAGAGTTTTAGGTGGAGGAGGGAAGAATAGCTGAAATGCTTTGCCAGGCAAAGGGAACATAGCGGGCTCATCCCCCTCAAAGCTGTGTGTCCTCACCTGGGGGGACTTGTGATTGATTTGTGCAGTTATGAAGATCATCAGGGTAGATGCAGGGCCTGCATCTTTTAATCTGGCCTCACGCCATTTCCTGATGAACTGTGGTTCTCAAGGTTATCAAACCTCTCTCTGGAATGAAGAACGCTTCATCTGGCAGTTCACATCTTCCATTGGTTGGGGCTTCATTCTGCAGAAGAGCTCAGAGATACTGTTATGTATGTCTCTTGAAGGGGAACCAAGACTCTGCCCCAGGTGGTCAATTCACTTCTCTGGACCTCCGTTTTCTCATCTGCAAAATGGTAGTGTGGACCTAGATTGTGACTGAAACAGTGGAGGAGCCAGCAGACCAAATCTGCCTGCTAACCATCTCATCTGGACCTGTCCTTAAACATGTAACAACAGGGAAAAACCAGTATGGTTTTCCTAAAAACATGGATTGTTAGCGTCTCCCTAAAAACAGTAGAAGGATTTGTTAAAACTGTGTCTGCACACCAGTTCCATGAAGCCACGGGGGGTCCATGCCAGGTGGTGGTTGCCCACCTGAGATGGAAAACTCACCAGGTCACCACAGTGCCCCCCGGTTCCCTAAAGTCAGCTGAGTTGTCAGTGGCCAGTTGTCACTGAGCCAGCATGGTTGGTGTTTCCTGTGGTTAGAAAAACACACTGCCTGTGTGTTTGTGAAAAGCGGGAATACAGAAGGTGGCTGAAGAGGGCTGTGTGATTCGAGAGAAATGGCAGAGATTATATGGAGAGAGACCCAGGGAGAGAGCTTCGTGGTGCTCCACCTGAGCAGGGAAGCCCGGTTGAAAGCGATACCTGACATCCAGAGGCTGGTATCTGGCCCTCAGGCTGGTGCGGAGCAGAAACCTGTCTCTTCCAGCTGTCGTAAGCCCGCATCACTGTCACTTAGACATGGTGGATCAGGCTACACCCAGGAGAGCAAGCCCTGCTCTCGGGAGAGACTTCTCTGCGCCTGCAAAGACTGCCTGGGAAGGCTTGCAGTCTCTGATTTCCATACAGCTTCTGGCACATTGTTTTACTCAAAAAGAGAAAAGGAAACAATGCAGTGCCTTCCAACCCTAAATACAACGAGCTGGCAGTGGGAAAGGCGGTTAAGTCACTCCACTAACATGCCAGGCTGAGAATAACAACATCTGTTCCTGCGGGCAGTTAGCAGAGGATTAAAAACAAAGAAGAAACCTTAGCTTTGAATGCAGCTAGATATACTGACTGGCGACTTGGAACTCCCGTTGGGCAGCTGGATGTTCTGAATGGCGGGCCTGGGCCTCATTGCACGGGGTTAGGGTGCTGGGGCAATAATGGGTGAGTTGGAGGAAAACGGCTCCCCACCTCTGTGATTTATAATTTGGGCATAGAGATACTTACACTGCACTCAAAAGCAACACAGGCTAGCTCTCTTGGCATAAGCATCAGACCCTGAAAGTCTCCTGCTTTCTGTAGGAGAGATTCTCTTAAATAAATACCCCTGCATATTCACCAGCCTTGCTTCAGGCTTCAGTGCAGCTCTGCTGTTGTTCAGTTGCTAAGTCCTGTCAACTCTTTGTGACCTCATGGACTGCAGCCTGCTAGCCTCCTCTGGTTATGGGATTTCCCAGGCCAACTGGAGTGGGTTGCCATTTCCTTCTCCAGTGGATCTTCCCAACCAAGGGATCAAACCCATGTCTCCTGCATTGGCAGGTGGATTTTTTTTTTTTTTTTACTGCTGAGCCATCAACACAGCAGATGGTTCTAAAGCTCCCCTTTTCTGATGCCTCAATTCTTCGAGGACCCTCAAGGAGGAGTCCTCAGTGGGGTGGTAATTGTTAGCACCAAATCCCCTCAAATTATAGAGCAGGACTTCTTCCTTCGAAGATATTCAGGCTTACAGAAGGGGCAAGGCATGACGTCTTTCATGGCCACCCACAGCTTACAGGATGAGTTCAAGTCCCTTATTTGTACACCTAGGTAAGCATGTCAGCACCCGGGCTTTGCCCACTATCTCCTCCGAAGCCCCAGCATCTGTTTCTTTCACAGGTAGACTTTGCTCCACCTGGATCACCTTCACCTGGAGCCATCTCTCCCCAGCTGCCGGCCCCACCCTCAGAATCCCTTATGTGCTCTGTGCGCCGGGCGCTGGCACCTGTCAGGGCACTTAATACGCTGCCGCGATGACAGTGAACTCCTTCCCCATCTCCCTGCGCTCAATGCTACTTAGCGCTTAATTAAATAAACGCAGTCATTTATTCGGCATTTATTGGTTTGCTTAGCTCCTCGTATTTGTCTTATGGGGCATGTGACAAAGAACCAGGCTTCATCTCCACCCTCTGTGGGCAGGGGAGAAGAGCAGTGTCCCCGCATTGCTAACGGTGTAGCGAGCATCCTGTTGCTAGATACAGTGGGCTCCATAAACCCGCTTACCTGGCTGGTCAAGAAGATTCATCAGTTTTTCTGCATCATTTCCTTTCCCTTTCCTCAGCTTGCTGTAAAATGAGGGAACTTTTAACTGTAAAAGCCTGAGTCTCAACCTTTCAAACCTGAGATAACTGGAGCAGATTTCTGCCCGTTTGTCTACTTCAGGTGGAAAAATGTGTCTCTTCGGTGGACAGTTTGGTCTGGGGTCTAAATTCAAATGATTCAGTTTAACAGTGTGTTTTCTGGTGTTAACCAAGCCTAGAATTGAACTGTAGCTCTAAGACTAGTTAATTAAGTGACTTTGAGTGAGTTACTTCATCTCTCTGAGCCTCAGTTTTCTCACTTGTAAAATGGGAATAATCCTGTACATGTTACAGGGTTGTTTCTGTAATTAAGTAAGAAAGCTGATCTGTAGTGTAGTACTTAGCACATGGGTAGTGTTTAATAAATGTTAGTTTTCCAGCCATTATTATGGCCCCTCACCCCTCCACTGGATCCAAAACAACAGCTAAATCCTATTATTAGTACTGTCCTACTGAAATACTTTAGCGAGACTCTTGTGATGGGTAAGAGCAAGTTATTCAACCCTGTAGGTCTGGTTAATTAGCCTGTAATCTAACCAGAGTGAACTCTTGGTTTGTCTAATTAATGTGAACAGTTAGAGGTAATTTAAGATTGATGAAATCAGTGATGTTTAAGCTATACAGTCAACAAGAAACAGTGCCATAGCCCACCAACCTTGCATGAAGAAGGTAGAAGAAACCAACCAACCCCAAAGTCTGTGCTGGAGCCTCACAACCACACCCCTCCTCTTTCAAGGGGCTAGGGGTCTCCCTGGCTCAGCTGCCCATAGGACCCACAGATACCCTTCCATCCTCTTGCAAGGAAGCATGTCCTGCCAGGGGCTGGTAGGGGCACCACCGACTGCCTCTTCCCAGCTCCAGATGGCTTGCATTGCCATTTGTGCTGTTTATTAAGGAACTTCTTGAATTTGGTCTCTGATGTGGTTAGAATCGGTAGCAAGTTTCTAATCAACACAGCAGGAAGATTATCTTGTCCATCTCCAACCACAAGGATCTGACATCAGTGGGATGCCAGACCAGCTTAGGTGTTTCTCTTTACTCATCTCCTCCATTCCTTGCTTACACTTTGCTAATTTCTTTTCAACTTTGTTCTTTTGCGCCTCACCTCCCCTAACTATCAGGTCAGAACTTAGCTTATAGAAGTTTTCTTTTTGTGCCCCATAACCAGTAAAGTTTCATGCTGATGGAAGGTACACTACATGGACTTAACTTATGAAAGTATTATAGATGACTTCCTGACTTTAAGATAAATAATATTTACATGTATTTTCTTGATGAAAATAATGAGATTCTGCATTGTTTAAAAATACTTCCATCATAATTGAAATATGATTTCAATTCTTACAAGACTTATAAATTTCCCCCTGCCAGTAGAATCTGACCACTTTTTAAAAAATATACTAGATGGATGAATCATAACTTCAGTGTACTTTTCTATCTCAAACAGGTAAATAAATATTATGGGATAATAGAAATGTAACAAGTAACCATTGCATTTAAAGGAGAGTTTCACAGGAAGGCTTTTTGTAAACAAACTACTGAATTTTACGATGACAAGACACAGAATAGCTATAAATGTGGCAAGAAAAGAACCTTCAAAGAAACTGGCTTAATGCTTAAATTCTTTATAAGTTCTAGGTAAACATCTTGCAAGTATCTTCTAGCCATCTCATCATCTACATCACAGGATGAAATGGCTTGGTGCATTGTTTTCAAAGCCTCTTGCCAACAGCTCAACTTTTCTCAGTCTTCTGGTATTATAGACTTGGTGGCCTTTGGCATCCATTTTAATTGGTGCTAAGTTAAAAGATTTGCACTGCAAAACTTTTCTTTCTGTATTTTGCAAATTGCAGCTTTACAAAGCTGCTTCCTGTTGACCTCTCCCTCCTCCTTCCCAGCATATCCCTCATTATCCACTTTTCACAGCTGGGGTGGCTGAGGTTCAGCAAAGCTGGATGCCCTGCCAGATAGAACACCACCAATACTTATTTGCACTCTGATTTCCCCCGTACCAATGACACACTAGCCACAGCCTGCCAGGGACCATAAGCCATACACAGACCTCCAGCTTCTCTCTCTGAATTCCATACCTCTCCAGTCTACCTTGCCTAAGTAATGAAACGGAGAAGGATTCACTGCTGGTTGGAAATTTCCACCAAGAGCTAGGATCCACTGACATCCTATCCCAGGGGAACCATATAAATGCCATAAAGTGCAGGAAAAACGTACATATTAAAAATATGAACGGGTGCAGTAATTTACCTGCAAGATCAAGGCATCTTCTCAAAGACTCGTAGTTAATTTCAAGGGGACCCTGATGAGTGAATACCGTGATGCTGCTGTGAGACTCCAGCAGGCAGTTCTTAAGGGTCTTATTTTATGACCTGCCCACTCTTCCCATTTCTACTGAAACTTCTCCATTTGGAAGCATCCTGTTCCCCTGCTCCTTATGTTTCTGAGGCCTGCTGTTCTAATTTCTTTGCCTTTGATGGCTAACAAGTGGGGCTTTATTTTCTAAGAGTCTTGTATTTTTGATCTTCATCACTGATTCTTCCAGGGCTCCTATACCATGTTTTAAAATAGCTTCCCAGGATTCCTGGGGGTTATTAACTTACAGTGTGACAGTTCACTTATTCTGCAACCCTCGTGCCTACACATTTCTTTTTCATGGTTCTCGTTTCAAACATTAACTATGTGATGAACGTCTTTCGTATAGTATCCTATTCCATGGAGGCTGTAGACATGGCAAGTGGGGAAGGGAATGGAGAGGAGTAATTGAGCTTAAAATGAGAAAATGAGTTAGCTTTTGTGTGTGTGTGTGTGTGTGTGTGTGTGTGTTTTAAAAAAAGAACATTTACCATTTTAACCATTGTTAGGGTTACAGGTCCGTGGCTTTAAGTTCATTCATATTATTGTACAACCATTACCACCATTCATCTCCAGATTAACTGTTTTAAGATGTCCTGCCCTGAGACAGTTAGGTGGCTGAATTGGTGAAAATGCTTGTATTTGTCAGCTCAGAGACTGCCATAACACAGGACCATACATTGGGTGACTTAAACTACAAAAGTGTACTTCTCACCCACTAGAGGCTGGGAAGTCCAAAGTCAAGATGCTTGGAAGGTGGTGTTCATTCAGAGCCTCTCCTCTTGGCTTGTAGGCAGCTGTCCTCTCACAGTGAATTCACATGACCTCTTGTGGAGGAATGGAGAGGCAAGCTCTGGTGTCTCTCTTTGTAAGGGCACTGATACCCTCACAAGGGCCCCATCACCATGCTATATGGAGATTTAAGATATTTTAAAAATATCCAGAAAAAATAATTCCCAAAATCAATGTTTGAACTTGCCCCATGCTACAATTATTTGCATTGTATTTACATAATATTGGGTTTGTAAGTAATCTAAAGATGACTTAACGTATACAAGGGGATGTGTATAGAATCTATGCAAACACCACAGCCATTTTATATAAGGGGCTTGATTTCTCAGATTTCATTTAAATGTGGGCTATTCTATGGTCAGTGTTTATGAGAACTTACAAATTATGTAGTTGTTTATAGATAATGAAATTGGATATGTGTAAATTAGGTCTATCTTAGCTTTTTATCCCTATTGTTATATTACCCACATCCTCAGTAATTTTCGTTTCACCTAGTATTTCCTGAACTGACAAAGGTAAAGTAAAATTTCCATTTACTAATGTAATTTTCCTTTTACTCCTGGTAGTTCTGTGTTATGATTTTGTTGCTCTCTTATTTGATGCATAGTTATTAATTACTGGAAGAGCTTATTGGGTATATTTTTTATAAATGTGGCCTTACTTACCTTGTTTAATACTTTTTGTCCGAAATTCAATCTAACTTCATTTGAAAATTATTTTGTGTATGTTGCTTGATAGCATTTGCCCATCTTTTATTTTCAACCATTCTTAATTGTTTTCTTTTAAGTCTGATTCTTGTATACAGTAGAGAATATAACTGAATTCGCTCTTTCCTCAGTTTTATTTATTTTTAAAAATTTCTTCTCTTTCTTGTGTAGTTGGATAATTGGAGTAAAAATATTCCTTCAAAAACTCTTGATACAGATCTAGATCATGCTTCCAAATTTCTGTTGTATTTGGACTGAAGAATAGATATTGTGTGAGGCTGTGTTTTACTTACATTATGTGTGTCTGCTATACATATGCACCTTCATACATACCCATGTAGTCAATGTGATTGGAGAAGAGTTTAAAGAAGATTTGTATTTACCTGATTCATTTAAATTTGTTACTTTCCTTTTCAATTTTATAGAAAGAGGACCACAGCTCTCACCATTAAATTTTTGCAAGTGAACAATGTTTGGGGATGTAAAGGAGACCTTTCACAGGATTTTTCCATAGACCTAATGTAAAGGCTAGGCAGCCAAATTTCTTGCATTAACTGAAACATTGACTCAGGTGTGTTCTGAAACCTCAGATTGATTGATGATTGGTGCCTAACAGTGGACTTCATGGTTATAAATTGAAAGGACAGGGGCCTGTTATACCTGATGTATTCTAGTTGACTGATAGTCAAAGAGGTGTAAAATGGGAGAGGATTAGTGATGAGTTTCCATAGCAGAGAGAGAGAGAGAAACTCCTTGGGAGAGAGTACTTCTTTCAGAATACTATCTTGCTTTCTAAAAATTTTTGCACATGTTTGTATGTATTCCTTCTGAAAATTCAAATTCACATTTTTGTTTTTAGAACTATAACTTTATATGTTTAATTCATTATTTCTTTAGACAGAAGCTTTTGACTCCTGTTTATGATGATAGTGTTTATAGTGATAATTGATGTATTTTCCTTTCACTTCCTCTGACACTCCATTGTGGCTGACTTTTTTATTTTTCTTAGTTCTTCCAAAAGTTACCTGTATAATTTAAATATATTTCTTATACCTTAATTGTTGTTTATTACCTACAGGTGGTAGAGCTCTGTATTCACTGCTCTGTCCCCAAGTCTAGCATTTGCTAAATAATTGCTTATTGGTAACTTGTATTTTTTTCTCAGCCTAGAGTCATGCTCATGACCTTGCCCAGTTCTTTCTGTTGATTAGAGTACATTTTTCCATCTATTACATTTGTTAAAATTATTTTCCTAGTTTATTTTTTGTAACTTGTGATATACAGAAGTTTAAATATTTTTATAATGCTGTCATATTTATTACTATCTTTCAAAGTTTCTTTTAATTTTCTGTCCAGTCTTCCCCCTCTTGAGATCAGATGAATACTCTTTTTTTTCTGGTTGCTTTAAGGTTTACACATGACTCTACCTTTTCTGGAATTTATTTAGGATATTTTTTGATTTTAGAACTCTGAATTTCTATTTTATTAGTTGAAAAACACTTTCTTAGAGGTAGCTCTGATGGCAATGTGAAGTGATATATGCTTTATTTTTTTCATTTTATATTTTCCAAACCATCTATGACTAAACAATTCAATTTATGCATTAAGAAAAGTAAAGAGTCACCAGGTTATGACAACACTGTAGGGCAGATTAAAGAAAACATTATGCTAGATTCGTCTACTAAAATTTTGAAATTTTCTGCTGAAAATTTAAAACACAGGTTGTATATTGGAAATTCATCTAGAAATGATCTCAACATTTACTGAAATAGAGTGAAAAAAAATTAGAGTCCAAATTCAGCACAGCAATCCTCACATATGGTTTTAAGCTAATTAAATGTTTTTTTGACAACTGAACTGAAACTAAGGAGCTAATTAATGATTATACTCATAGATCATCCTACTATGGGTTTAATCAACATTTGGTTTTCCTTAGCTCCGAGATGGACTAAAATAAATCACTCTCTTTTGACCAAGTGTTATAAAAAAGTGAGGCTTGTTTCATTTAATGCTGTCACTCTTTGTCATAAACTTATCATCATTTAAAACATCTCTCAAAGTTGTCTTGTAAAATTGTCTTCAGGGCTGACAATATATGCTTTTTTTTTTTTTTAACCGTTCTCAGTACACTTTGAGGGAGGATGTAATTTTTGGCAATCATCTGAAGAAATTTGGATTAAAGTTTGGGGAATACATTTGTTGGATCTGCTGGATTAATTTAACAAAACAAAAAGACTGTCATGTTGTATCACTTATAATAGTATATTTAGCCTTAAGGAATATAAAAAATAGGTATGGTGGCTGAAACTAATGACCTTTTGTTTATGATGCATTGAGAAGTCTCTGGCTGCTGGCCTGGGTTTCAGTTGCTCCCTGACACCAGGACCGGCATTGCTCTGACTGTTTCAGTCGGTCCCTCCTGACTGCTGCCCAGGGTCACAGGTGGCCAATGTGTATTGAGGCGCCACTTCTATGTACAAAGCTAAAGCAAGAGAAAACACAAGAGCCATGCTTGGGTCTTACTCACTGATCGGGAAAACCAGTCATTGCTCCGATGTCACTGGTCAGACCTTGCTCGCACTGCCATCCCATCAGCAAAAGCCCTGGGAGAGCAGGGGGCAGGAGTGCCAGGATCAGCTCAGACCATCATCATCCATAACCCAGACAGGAATTTCTGAAGCAAAATAGGGGTTCTGATGACAGGGACAAAATGCTCATGGGAAGGCCACCAACTGTGTCTGCCACGCGCATGAATGTGGTAGGTGGTCTGTGAGGAAAGTTGCAAAAAGAGTTATACAGTAAACAGTGGCAGCCTTTTTAGGACATTTGAAGAATGCCTCACTTTGGTCATATATGCTCTGGCACTTTGTTAAAGAACAAATAGCCATGCCTTTATTCACTTCCTGATTATTAGTGTTATGATCTTTGTTCTCAAGTTATATTTTTCCTTAAGATAAGGACAGTGTTTTTTATGCTCCTGTGGATAGAGAACTCTATATCTTGTAGGTATGAAGGACATGCCTATGTCATGATTAAATGGAAATCAGTGTAATTCCATGTGTATTATCCATGGGTGTAGCTGACCTTGTTTGGTACCTTACGCATTCATGGGTGACTATGGATGTGGCATGTTTGCTGGGATAGCCATGGGATAGCTGGATAGCCAGCTGTAAAGCATGCCAGGATGCTCTTAGCTATCAAGTCTGGCTAAAGGAGTCTCTGAATTAATCACAAAACCTTGGCAATTACAGAAACATCAGAAATACTAAAAAATAAACCTTACTGGTGGTTTTGACTAAATAGATGGAATCAAGAACTGAAAGTATAGTAGTCAGGACTCTTCAGCTTCATTGGAATAAGGTGATGTACGGTGTTCCTGTTTTTGCGTCTGCATGGTGTTAAGGTTCAGAGCGTGTGGAACCCAGGGAGTGAAGCAAAAAAGTGAAGGAACGTGTCTATTACTACAGCTAGAGAAATGAAGTTCGCGGTTGGGCAATGTGTATTGGAAGTTCCTAAGTTGCCTGTTAAGTGCTGAGAAAAAGTAAAGATGACAGCTGACTCAATCCAAACCGCTTTGGTGGAAAGCGAACGCGTCAACTCACAGTTGATCAGTCCAGGTGCAGTGGAGGTGCCCGTGTTGTCAGTAGACTTGGGGTCTCTTTGTCTCACTTGCTTCTGTTTTCCATCCCTTATGGGTTCATTTTCCCCCTACATTGTCCTAGGGGAAAAACGTCCTCTCCGATCGTGTTATTGCATTCTTTGAGCTTGATGGTCTGGGAGGAAAAGAAAGAGCTTTCTCTCCAAACCATGAAGCAAAAGCTTAGAGCCTGGATCATTGAACTGAGTCAGGGTCACGTGGTGTTTTCACACCAATCCCAGGGGTCAGGAGATGTGACTTATTGGCTGGTTCAGATCAACCAGTGTCCACGCAGACCCCAGGACACTCAGCTAGCCCACTCACTCCCTTCCCTGGGAATCATCTTGGCATATCCATGGCTACACATTGTGTCCTGCACAGAGAACAGCGGGTATCAAAGGTGTCCCCAGGGCCATCAGCACCCACCTGGGGATTAGTAGGAAAGAAAATCCTGGGGCCCCTCCCCAGAGGTCCTAAAGCAGAAAATCTAGGGATGGGACCCCATCTGTGCTTTCACAAACCCTCCAGTTTTGGTGCCGATTAAAGTTTGGGAACCACAGGCTTAGAGAAACGGACTCCTTCTGAGAAAGAGGCCTGGTTGGAGGGAGAATATATTTTCATAGCAATGAGGGCAGTTTAGCCAAAGGTCAAGTTAGATGAACTTGGAGACTCTATCAAATGCCAGAAAGAGAGAGAGGAGAAAAATAACTGTAAGAGGGATCGCTGTGGGCTGTCTGAACATGGCTATTTTGACCCTGGAAAAATGCACATACATTTTTGTTCCCTTAGCACACACTCTGCCGTCCAGTAATAATGCATTGTAAACAGACCCTATTAAAACAAACAGTTCTCTCTGGATCTTTTTTTTTTCAATATTTTCTCTAAATAGTTATTTGGTAATACACATTTTTCTGTTTTGTGAAGTCCCTAAATAGCAGAGGTCTCATTTGAAGGAGCCAACTCAGGCCTCTTAGTGCCAGAACGTTCATGAAGTTTTCGTTTTACTAAATAAAGAACTGGAGTGAATGTCACCCCCATGGTGGTACTGGGCCCTCAACCCAGTAGGAAAACAAGGGGCTCAGAGTTCCCTTCCCCTTCTCAAACCAAGCTAGTCTTAGACTGAATGGCTCCAGAGGGGTGGGGTGGGGAGTCCCATCCTCTGGTTTTCTGTTTTTTAGGCTGCCCTCACTGGTGCCTTTGGTCCCAAAATCAGACCGTCACTTTTAAAATCAGCTGCTGTTGCATTCATGGATGGCTCATGCCCAATAGAATCCTCTCAGATAGAAAGTGTCTCAATGTAACACTTACTGGGAAAGATGAACATTGGAAAAATGGCCTGAGGGATGTGCAAGTGGCCATTTTCTGCTCCTGACTATGTTACTTGAAGTCAAAGTTAGTTCACAACTTGGATGACTTGTTCTTCAAATTCACCCCTATGGTAGCTCTCACCAGCTCAGAATCCAGGGGTTGTACCCACCTCTCAACCTTCTGCCTCTTGGAAAAGGGACACCAGACTCCCTTACAGCCCGAGGGCTTTGGCATTCCAGGCTTCATAGTTGTGCGATCTTGGAAATAGAAGGGACTCTGGCCATTGATCATTTATCCATTGGTTTCCTTTAAGGCAAACCGTGTGTTCAAAGTCTCATGATTGATTAGGATTCCAGTTGTGTGAGTGTGTGTGTTGGGGGTGGGGGCCTTCTTCACGCATGGTGTGGGCAGAGCTGGGGACTGTGTTACCCACTGTGGCCTCAGAGCACCCCTCAAAGGACAGTCTGTGCCATTAAACTGCCCTGTCTCCCCTCTGCCAACCCCCCAAGCAGTGTTGTGCAGAGGTTAGCTTGGGGCTCAGCACCTGGGCTCGGGAGATGGATAGCAGGTGCTCAAGTCTCTGCTGGGCACCTGCGGGCTGTGTTCTCTTTGGGCAGGTAACTTAGTTTCTCTGGTCTCAGTTGTGAAATGAGGACCGCAATAGCATGGGAGGATTGAGGGGAGTGTAAAAGGAATGAACAGGCGTAAACTGCACAGACTCAGGCCCAGTACCTGAGGAGCACTTGTGAGTGTCTCTTGTCTGTCCCTCACCCTCGGCCTCCCACTCACTCTTAGAAACTTGACCCATTCTGCCCTTCTGCCTGGAGGTCATCTCTAGGACTGCGGCTCTAGCCACTCATCCTCTGGTAGCTAAATCTCAGCATAGAATCTTGGATTTTAAAGGAGCTCAACAATTATATTTCAAGTTAAATTGAAGCTCCTTCACCCCATCCTAATGTATTTGGCAAATTCCAGAAAAAAATGGGCCTCATTGATCTTTTCTTTCACCTGGGGGTCAAGTTCTGCAACTTAATCTGCTGCAAGATCATTGCCGGGATTTGAGTCTCTGAATTCCTTTGGAGAAATTGTTCTCTCCACCCCAGAAGGCTGCTCACCACTCACAGGCTCTCTCCCTTCTCCTGTCTTCCCAGGGTTTCCAGTCCCAGGCTTGCCAATAGGAATCCCACCCCACTGAAAAATACAACTGACCAGTTCTTCTCTGGGGTCATCTGATGACATGCCTTTTCCTGCATTGTACCAAGGCCTATAATTTGGTAACCCAGTAAAGTGGCTGATGGTGGCATGTCAGGCCCAGGATGAAAGAATGTGGATTGGGAAAAGAGCCTTTGAGTTCTTTTTCTTTGAGTTTTTTACGTATCATGACATGTAAGTGATAAATCACCCTCGATTGTCTCTTTATGACCCTCTGACCCTGTCCATGCTCTTGCATCTCCTGCATTGGTAGATGGATTCTTTACCACTGTACCCCCTGGAAATGGGTGGCCTGAAACAATAAGAGTGGATCATCTCACAGGTGGGCTTCTTAGGCTTTAGTGTTGAAGAACCCGCCTGCCAGTGCTGGAGATGTAAGAGACACGGGTTCGATGCCTGGGTTGGGACCCCTGGAGGAGAGCAGGGAAACCCACTCCAGTAATCTTGCCTGGAGAATTCCATGGACACAGGATCCTGGCAGGCTATGGTCCACAGGGTCACACAGAGTCAGACATGACTGAAATGACTTAGTATGCACACATCTCACAATTCTGGAAGTCAGAAGCCTGAAATCAAGATGTCAACAAGACCGTGCTCATAAAAGCTCTAGAAGAGGGTCTGTTGCACACCTTTTTCTTAGCTCATGGTGTTGCCAGCCATCTTGGTGTTCTTTTGTGCCAATGCCATACTGTTTTAATTATTGTAACTTTATAAAACTCATTGACCTCTGAGAGTGTAAGTCCTCCAGCTCTGTTCTTCTTCAAGGTTGTCATGGTCTTTAGTATTAGAATCACTCTGTTCATTTACACACACCCACCTACCCACTCTCCCACCCACACTCTCCCCTGCTAGGATATTGAATAGACTATTGAATCTTTAGCTCAGTCTAGAAAGACTATACAGATTTATTCTCTAATACTGGGCTTTGAAATTCATGAACATGAATTTTACTATATAGATTGTCTTTAATTTCTCTCAATGTTTTACAGTTTTCTGGGTAGCTTTTTGCATCTTTTATTTGGATTATCCTCAGGCATTGGATATATTTTTGGTACTGTTGTGTTAAAACCATGTTTAGTGTTTACTTTTTTTCATTTTTATTGCCAGTAAATAGAAATGCCGTGTAACTTTGCATGCTGAATTTGTATCTAGTGACCTTGCTAAGTTCACTTACTGATTTTAATGATGTAGCTAGAGATTTTGAGCAATTTTCTCTGCATACAATACTGCCAGCTGTGGATTATGACAATATTCCTTCCCTTTAAATCTTTATAATTTTATTTTGTTTTGCTATACTGGCTAGTATTTTTAGCACAGTGTTGAATAGTAATGGTGAATGTGGGCATCATTGTTTTGTTCCTGATAAAAGGGGAAAAGCTTTAAATATTTAGTGTTATGATTGATGTAGATTCTTCTGTAGATACCTTTGGCAGAATTAAGAAAAATTACATCTATTGTCAGTTTACTATGTTTTATCAGTGACTGGATATGGAGGCTTATTACATGCTTTTTTGGTATCTCTTCAGATGATCAAATGATTTTTGAAAATTCTGTTGATTGGATTTTGAAATGTTAAACCAATTCTCTGTTCCTGGAGCAAGCCCAGCTTGACTGTGACGGATTATTTTTATATTGCTGAATTTGACGTGCTACCCTTTGTTTAGAACTTGTGCAATTTTGCTCAAGAGAGTTCTTGGCCTACAATTTCCTTACTTGTAATTTCCTTGCCAAGTTTTGGTAATAAGATTATATTGGCCTCATAAAATAAGTTGGGAAGTGTTCCCTTTTCTTTTTCCTAGCCTCTAGAAGTTGTGTTTAAAATGGTTAGTTCTTCCTTACGCATTCAGTGGATCTTGACACTGAAGCTGTCTGAGATTGAAGTTTTCTTTGTGGAGAGGTTTTAAATTATGAATTCAACTTTAAAAAAAACTTAAGTTTATTTAGGTTATGCCAGTTTATAGACTGTGTTTTTCTAGGCATGTGTCTTGCCTGAAATTTCACATGTATTTATATAAAGTTCAAACATATACTTTTGCTGTTTCTTTATTATCTGTAGGATCTGTAGTAATACCTCCCTTTTGAGGTCCAATACTGGGGATTTATATCTTCTCTTTTCTTAATCAGTTGTATTTGTTAAATTGCATTTTTGTCAGTTGTTTTAGTTTTTTCAAAGGGACAGTTTTTGACTTTGATTTTATTACATTTACTTTTTATTTCATCCATTTTTCTCTTCTGGTCATAACTTTTTTCTTTTTATTCTCTTGGGTTTAATATGCTTTTTATCCCTATACCCTTGAGACTTACACCAAGGTTTTAGCCCTTTTCTCTCCTAATACATGTATTTAAAGGTACAACTTCTTGGAAGTATGATAAAAATGAAAGTGTTAGTTGCTCAGTAGTATCCAACTCTTTGTGACCCCATGGACTGTAGCTTGCCAGGCTCCTCTGTCCATAGAATTCTCTAGGCAAGAATACTGGAATGGGTAGCCATTCCCTGTCCAAGGGATCTTCCTGACCCAGAGATTGAACCCAGGTCTCCCACCTTGTGGGTATTCTTTACCCTCTGAGCCACCGGGGAAACCCCACTAGTAGCCTAAAGTTTCAGTATGCTGTGTTTTCACAATCATATACTAAATATATTTTATAATTTCCCTTCTTATTCCTTCTTTGACCCATTAGCAATCAGTGTTGCCTAATTTATAAGTATTTGAGAATATTTTGTGTCTTGTAAATTGATTTCTAGTGTAATTTCTCTGAACTCAGAGAATGTATTCTGCATGGCTTCAGATTTTTGAAACTTACTGCAATTTTCTAAGATAGTTTATAGTATGTGGATTAACTTTAAATGCTCCATGTGAACTGGAAATATGTATTCTGCAGAATCTTTTAATCAATCAGGTTAGGTTTGTTCAAATCTTCTATATTTTACCTCACATTCTGTCTGCCTGTTTTATCAGTTACTGAAAGAAATGTATTCAAACCTCCCATTTAATTGTGGATTTTTTATTTTTCTTTTCTTGATTTCTGTGGTGTATTAGCACAGTCATGGAAATAATTTAAAATATATTCCTGTTGGATGAGTCTCTCAACATTGAGTTCTATTTTTAAAATTTATTAATTTTAATTGAAGGATAATTGCTTTATAGTATTGTGTTGATTTCTACCAAACATCAACATGAATCAGCCATAGGTTGATCTTTGGGGTTTTAAGCAGGAGGTGTCAGAAAAGTTACCACAGGGATATCTGGATTGTGGTGGCCAAGTGTTCATAGTGATGTTGCTTTTTGATCCTTGCATGTCAGCTCTTCCTATCATTGTGAAGCAGAATTCACCAACATTGAGTTCTTGAAAGGATGTGTTTTTCAACCTTGCATCACAGTAGAAGTATTTACATTTTCCAAATTTCTCTTTAGTTGTTTTTTTTTAACATTTTATATTAGAGATGTGGGTCTTGTGGTTTCTATTAATGGGGATAAATAATGGCTTTCTCAATATTCCATGAAGTGAGAAGAGCTATCACAGATTTGTGTAGAACTGTGAGACCAGAGAATGTGTTTCTGAAACTCAATCTTGGACTCTGTTGTGTCCTATTTGGGTTTGATTTTTTTTAATTGTACTTGATTTGCAGTGTTGTGTTAGTTTCAGGCATAAAGCAAAATGACTCAGTTATGCATTACGTACATATATTCTTTTTCATATTCTTTTCCTTTACAGGTTATTATAAGATATTGATTTCTGTGTGTTGATTTTGTATCCTGAAACTTTGCTATATTCACTGATTAGCTCTAGTAATTTTCTAGTAAAGTCTTTAGGGTTTTCAATATAGAGGATCATGTCATCTGCAAACAGAGAGAGTTTTACTTCTTCTTTTCCAATCTGGATTCCTTTAATTTCTTTATCTGCTCTGATTGCTGTGGCCAAGACTTCCAAAACTATGTTGAAAAGTAGTGGTGAGAGTGGGCACCCTTGTCTTGTTCCGGACTTCAGGGGGAGTGCTTCCAGTTTTTCACCATTGAGGATAATGTTTGCTGTGGGTTTGTCATATATAGCTTTTATTATGTTGAGGTATGTTCCTTCTATTCCTGCTTTTTGGAGGGTTTTTATCATAAATGGATGTTGAATTTTGTCAAAGGCTTTCTCTGCATCTATTGAGATAATCATGTGGTTTTTATTTTTCAATTTGTTAATGTGGTGTATTACATTGATTGATTTGCGAATATTGAAGAATCCTTGCATCCCTGGGATAAAGCCTACTTGATCATGATGTATGATTTTTTTAATGTGTTGTTGGATTCTATTTGCTAGAATTTTGTTAAGGATTTTTGCATCTAAGTTCATCAGTGATATTGGCCTGTAGTTTTCTTTTTTTGTGGCATCTTTGTCGGGTTTTGGAATTAGGGTGATGGTGGCCTCGTAGAATGAATTTGGAAGTTTACCTTCCTCTGCAATTTTCTGGAAGAGTTTGAGTAGAACAGGTGTTAGCTCTTCTCTAAATTTTTGGTAGAATTCAGCTGTGAAGCCATCTGGTCCTGGGCTTTTGTTTTTTGGAAGATTTCTGATTACGGTTTCAATTTCCGTGCTTGTGATGGGTCTATTAATATTATCTATCTCTTCGTGGTTTAGTCTTAGAGAGTTGTACTTTTCTAGGAATTTGTCCATTTCATCCAGGTTGTCCAGTTTATTTGCATATAGTTGCTGATAATAGTCTCTTATGATCCTTTGTATTTCTCCCTGGCATTCCTATACACTAACAATGAGAAAACAGAAAGAGAAATTAAGGAAACAATTCCATTCACCATCGAAACAAAAAGAATAAAATACTTAGGAGTATTTCTACCTAAAGAAACAAAAGACTTGTATATAGAAAACTATAAAACACTGATGAAAGAAATCAAAGAGGACACAAACAGATGGAGAAATGTGCCGTGTTCGTGGATTGGAAGAATCAATATAGTGAAAATGAGTATACTACCCAAAGCAATCTATAGATTCAATGCAATTCCTATCAAGCTACCAGAGGTCTTTTTCAGAGAATTAGAACAAATAATTTCACAATTTGTATGGAAATACAAAAAGCCTCGTATAGCCAAAGCAATCTTGAGAAAGAAGAGTGGAACTGGAGGAATCAACCTACCTGACTTTAGGCTATACTACAAATCCACAGTCATTAAGACAGTATGGTACTGGCACAAAGACAGAAATATAGATCAATGGAACAAAATAGAAAGCCCAGAGATAAATCCACGCATCTATGGACACCTTATCTTTGACAAAGGAGGCAAGAATATACAATGGAGAAAAGACAACCTCTTTAACAAGTGGTGCTGGGAAAACTGGACAGCCACTTGTAAAAGAATGAAACTGGAACACTTTCGAACACCATACACAAAGATAAACTCAAAATGGATCAAAGATCTAAGCATAAGACCAGAAACTCTAAAACTCCTAGAGGATAACATAGGCAAAACACTCTCTGACATAACCCAAAGCGGGATCCTCCATGACCCACCTCCCAGAATATTGGAAATAAAAGCACGAATAAACAAATGGGACCTAATTAAAATTAAAAGCTTCTGCACAACAAAGGAAACTATAAGCAAGGTGAAAAGACAGCCTTCAGAATGGGAGAAAATAATAGCCAATGAAGCAATGGACAAACAATTAATCTCAAAAATATACAAGCAACTCCTGCAGCTCCATTCTAGAAAAATAAACGACCCAATCAAAACGTGGGCCAAAGAACTTAACAGACATTTCTCCAAAGACATAAAAATGGCTAACAAACACATGAAAAGATGCTCAACATCACTCATTATCAGAAAAATGCAAATCAAAACCACAATGAGGTATCACTTTACACCAGTCAGAATGGCTGCCATCCAAAAGTCTACAAGCAATAAATGCTGGAGAGGATGTAAAGAAAAGGGAACCCTCTTACACTGTTGGTGGGAATGCAAACTAGTACAGCCACTATGGAAAACAGTTTGGAGGTTCCTTAAAAAACTGCAAATAGACCTGCCATATGACCCAGCAATCCCACTGCTGGGCATATACACCGAGGAAACCAGAATTGAAAGAACCACGTGTACCCCAGTGTTCATCACTGCATTGTTTACAATAGCCAGGACATGGAAGCAACCTAGATGCCCATCAACTGACGAATGGATAAGAAAGCTGTGGTACGTATCCACAATGGAATATTACTCAGCATTAAAAAAAAAAATTCATTTGAATCAGTTCTACTCAGGTAGACGGAACTGGAGCCCATTATCCAGAGTGAAGTAAGCCAGAAGCAAAAACAACAATACAGTGTACTAACGCATATATATGGAATTTAAAAAGATGGTAACGAGAACCCAGCATGCGAGACAGCAAAAGGAACGCAGATGTGTAGAACAGACTCGTGGACTCTGTGGATGAGGGCAAGGGTGGGATGATATGGGAGAATGGCATTGAAACATGTTAATTATCATATGTGTAATCAATCTCCAGCCCAGGATTGATGCTCGGGGCTGGTGCATCGAGATTTCCCGCGGGGAGGGAGGAGGGAGGGAGGAGGGAGAGGGGTTCTGGAGGGGGAGCATATGTAAACCCATGGCGATATCATGTCATTGTATGGCAAAACTAATAAAAAAAATAAAAAAATAAAATTGACTCAAGAAGAAAAAAAAAGATATTGAGTATAGTTCCATGTACTGTATAGTAGGCTCTTGTTGTTTATTTTATATATAGTATTGTGTATCTGTTAATCCCAAACTCCTAATTTATCCCTCTCCACTTTTACCCTTTGGTTAAGCTTCCCAGGTGGCTCAGTGGTAAAGACTCTACATGCCAATGCAGGAGACTGGGTTTGATTCCTGGGTCAGGAAGATCTCCTGGAGAAGGAAATGGAAACCTACTCCAGTATTCTTGCTTGGGAAATCCCATGAGCAGAGGAGACTGGCAGGCTACAGTCCATGGGGTCACAAGAGAGTTAGATATGACTTAGCTACTAAAACAGCAGTGACCACCAGATAGTTTTACTCTGTCTGTGAGTCTGTTTCTGTTTTGTAAATAAGTTGTTGGTATCATTTTTGAGATTCCACATTTGAGAGATATCATATGATATTTGTCTTTCTCTGACTGACTTCAGGGATGAGGGAGCCTGGAGGGCTGCCGTCTATGGGGTCGCACAGAGTTGGACACAACTGAGGCAACTTAGCAGCAGCAGCAGACTGACTTCACTTAGTATAATAATCCCTAGGTCCATCCATGTTGCTGCAAATGCCATTCTTTCACTCTTTTTGTGGCTGAGTAATGTTCCATCAATAATATTATGTTTTCTTTATCCACTCCTCCGTCAATGGACATTTAGGTTGCTTCCATGTTTTGGTTATTGTGAATAGTGCTGCTGTGGATATTGGGGTGCACATATCTTTTCAAATTAGAGTTTTGTCCAGATACATGCCCAAGAGTGGGATTGCAGGATCATATGGCAAGTCTGTTTTTGGTTTTTGAGGAAGCTCCATGCTATTCTCCATAGTAGCTGTAGCAATTTACATTCCCACCAATAGTGAAGGAGAATTCCTTTTTCAAGTTTGAGTTTGGTTTGTTTGGGGGGCTGTTTTGGATCTCACATTCTTGAGATTAGGAGTCTCATGCTCTACCAACTGAGCTAGCCAGGTTAACTGGATCTCACATTCTTTACATGCATCTGTGCATGAAGATGGATTCTCCTTGTATAGAATCATAGTTATCAGTTGAGAGTTTTTGAAGTTGAAGATATCATTTCTGGTGGCAGTTCAGAGCTAAGTCTGCACACGCCTTCTCCTCCTGGTGTCTCAAAGGGACCAGCTGCCTTTTCTTCAGAATGAGTGTTAGGATTGCATTTCCCTAAATAGTGACTAACTTTAGATTTTTTGCTTCAAAATTACTAGAACATTGCTTCCCAAAGTATTTTGTAGGTGCTCTCAGTATGGTTAACGTGTGCTGTGCTGTGCTTAGTTGCTCAGTCGTATCTGACTCTTTGAGACCCCATGGACTGTAGCCCACCAGGTTCCTCCATGGGATTCTCCAAGCAAGAATCCTGGAGTGAGTTTCCACTTCCTCTCCAGGGAATCTGTCCAACCTAGAGATCGAACCTACATCTCCAGAATTGCAGGCAGACTCTTTACTATCTGACCCACAAAGGAAGTCACATGGTTAGCATACTTAATATGTTAAATATTAAGTAAGGCTGTGGGATGTGCAGTGATAAGGGAGGGTTCCTGGGCAAAAGAGCAAAGTTAAACAACAAGGTTTATTTACTGGGTTACTTCTTAGATGAGAGTGTGTCTTTACAGTACACATTGTCGTTCTACAAGACAGCAAAGAAAGGCATTTCTCAAGTGAATCAGAACTCTGCTGACCCTTAGCTTTCTTCCCAGTTCAAAGGAAATTCACACTTAAAAAAGACAGAAACCACAGGTTTGATGCTGTGCTTGGGAGAAGCAGGGTGGTGGGGTGATGTTGGGGTGGGGGATGGGGTGATGCGGTGAGGAAGTGTTGGACAGGACAGCCCCCGAGGAGAAGATACATTTCTTTCCTTTTCACTCATAGTCATTTTCAGTGTTGTCATACTAAGAAATGCTTTTCTTGTTTGTGTGGGTGTTTGTTGTTGCTCTTCTAATGTTAAGCCCTTAGGGGAAATGTTTCTATAGAAACTAAGCAGTCAGCCAAACCAAATGCTCACAACTCCTCATCTTCACCTGGGAGTTAAGCATAGGGGATGGAAGGAAGGCAGCATTGGCAATAACACCCTTGGGGGAAATCCCTTTGCCTGAGACTAGATATCCTCTGACTTTGAATTCACCTGGGAGTGTGGCTTTCTAGTGGTACCTGGTGTGTGGGGCTTGGAATGATCTTGAGCGACCCTGAGTCCAGACAAATCTCTCCTCCAAGGATGAATTCCGAAGACAAATCATATGGGATCATGCCTGTTCCCTTATTCGAGAGCAGCCATAAGAGGAAAAAGCAGTTGCAGTGAGTCAGCCCTGGGAACAAGGGAGATAGTGGTTATTTAATTATGTAATCAATCAGTGTCTTAAAACATGCTTTGATGAAGTCTTCCCTTATGAGATCACAACATCTATGAGTTGCTAAATGTTTATCACTGGTAGTATGTGTGTGTGTGTGGCTGGAAATGGGGGAAGTATGCCCCCTCTATTTAGTCCCCTTAAGTCTGGCACAGAATAACAGCTCCTTGTGGCTGTTGGAGATGATGGTGACAAAGGTCAGAGGGAACTGGGCATCCAATTTGGCAATGGTGACATAGCCGACTATTTAAGATGTATTGGAATTAAAGGGAAAAAAAAACAGTTGGTGTTATCAGGGAGAGAAATCAAACACAAATCAGACAGCAAACCTCCCCAGAGCCGGCCATCTCTGTCATTCTGAGCAGAGCTTCTCCAGTGAACTTGGGTGGTGACGGTGGGGGCAGCGGGCAGGCTGTTATGTTCCTTGACTCTTCCAGAGAAATTTCATAAATAGTTTGCACAGTGTGTCAATCTGGGCATCTGGGAAGCATCACGCATTCTTGGCATCGAAGCTCCCGGTGACATCCATCCGTCGCCTCTCCCCAAAGGAGAAGGGCTCGAGTTCCTCTATTTAGAGTGCGGGATATTTTGGTGTCTGTTATTTAGAATGTGGGGATCTCTCTTCAAGCCGAGCTTATTTTTGTCCCCAAATAATTAAAGCCAGACTCCTTCTGGGAGGTGGCAGGTTGGTGGCTGGAGAGCTCACGTAGAACCTACTGCCCCTGTACAAATCTCGTCATCATCATGCTGGTGAAGGAACGGGGGTCTGGGTGGAAGTTGTTGAGGAGGAGTCTAGCCTGATAATTTTGATCATATCTAAGGCAACGCTGGGAATGCAAGTCCACTTTCTCTGGGATACACAACATAAAACTATGGGTCCTTTGACAATGTTTTGGCTCAATTTTTGGCAAGGGAGATGACAAATTAGGCACTGGGGTAAGTTACCGTCAGTTTTTAATCCTACCACTAAACCTAGTTTCTATCCGAGCACCGAGAGGTGGTGTGATTTTTGGCAGGACTTCAACCCTCTTTATGATAGTTGGTTTTATCCTTTCCTGCTGAATACAGGTAGGAGAGGACCTACTGCAGAAGTTGTGAGACAGATCTTGAAAAGTTAAAGACCCTAAAGACTGACTTCCTCCTTTTCTCTCCCATCTGCTGCTTGCCGTTGTCCTCTCCCTCATTATCATTGTCCTCACCACCACTTCCTAAAGTGCCTTATTGCCAGGCACCTTAACTTCTTGTACCCTCACTCCATCATTCATCTGATATGCCATTATTGTCAGTCTTACTGAAACAAGTAATTTGATCATGACATCATTCTAATGAAACTTTTAACTGGTGCTCAGTATCTTTGCAGCCCTGTGCCCAAGGTTTTTTTCAAAGGGGATCTGATTCCTCCCTGATTTCAGCACCCAGTGCTACCTGAGACTGTGAGCTCTTGCCTGCTTATGCTCAGGGATGCCTTACCTCTGTACCATTGTTCTCAGCGCCCCCTTCCCCACCACCCCCACCACAGAAATGCTTTTCCTTCCTCTCCCTACATATAAATGCTCCTCAGCCTTCACGATGTAGTTGAGATGTTACCTTTCTCACCCAGAAGCATCGTCTTCCTCTTCTCTCTTCCTCCAGCACTTAATCTGTTCTTTCATCAGGTCACATCACATTTTTCTCAGTGAAAAATGAAAGTGTTAGCCACTCATGTCTGACTCTTCTGCGACTCCATGGACTGGAGCCCACCAGGCTCCTCTATCCATGGGATTCTCCAGTTAAGAGTACTGGAGTGGGTTGCCATCCCCATCTCTAGGGGATCTTTCTGACACAGGGATCGATCAAGTCTGCTGCACTGCAGGCAGATTCTTTACTGTCTATATAGTTTAAAATACATATTTTACCTTTACTGAGTTAGACCCTCTTGAGAGCCAAGGTCATATGGCTGACCTTTAGACAGGCTGTGCCTAGTCCAATGCAGTGGCAAGCGGTGCTTTGTGTCTCAAGTTGACTCCACAATCTTTTCTCAGAGATCATTCTGTAAATTTCTAGTGTTTCACTTTACTAATCTGTCAGGATATCATAATGGCTCTGTATTATTCTTACAAAAAATATTCTGCTGGGGTTAGTCTTTCTGTAGATAGAGGGCAGGAATGAGACAGGCCTGATGAACAGTGCATCATTTGAGTCTCCTTCATATGGAGCAGTAGGAAACGGTCCCATTGCCATGCCAACAGCTTCCATCCTGTGCCTACCAGTCCTTGCACGTGTCTGGGGCTCTCCAAAGTGCTGTCAGTCATTTCTATCTCATTGACCCCTCTCCTTCAGGAAGGTGGGGTAGGCAAAATAGTCAGATGAATTTGGATGGATGGTGAGGGAAAAAAGGTCGCTGGAGAGCCAGAATGATGTGGGTGGAGCTGCCTAGCTTGGTGGTGGTAAAGTGAGGGAAGGACCTAAACATTTCTTAATCTCATTCCATAGATTTCTACTAGACCAGACAGTGATTTTCAAACTGTAACCATTTATTACCTTCTTCCACAATTAAAAGAAATAAAACTCGCCTGTGTATACTCATGCCTTGGTTTATATAATATTTTTTGTTTAAATCCATCATGTTTTAAACTGAAAAATGTTGATTTCGAAGGAATTTTCAGTTTATTGCCATAAATGGAAGGCTAGTGTTATCACTTGCCATAAATAGAAGGTCACCTTAAAAAGAAGTATCATTGCTATAAAACTATGTTATTAAATTCTGAGCCATCAAACAGCAAGGGCTGATAAGGAGCCAAGAGTGAGCAGAAACTGAGCAGAAATTGGGGAACAAGAAACCTCAAGTAAGAGAAAACCATAGTGAGCTGTGAGAACACGGTGAGGCCATCGATATGTAACATCGGGAGTGAAAGGAGCAGTGTTTGAGAGGAGCCAAGTCACCTCGGCGATGGGGTATGTACAGTGTATTACAGAAACTAAATCTTCTGGGTCTGGAAGCCCCTTCCAAAGCCCAAAGCCCAGTTGACATTTCACTTCCCACGAAGTCTGACATGAGTGCTGTCTGGATTCCAGAGAAATTTTTCTTTCTCTTCATTTCTCTTTGGATACTTACACTTGCTATGTGCTCAGATGATCGGTTGTGGCCGACTCTCTGTGCCCCCACAGACTGTAGTCCACCAGGCTCCTCTGTCCATGGGATTCTCCCAGCAAGAATACTGGACTGGGGCTGCTAGGCTATTGCTTAAGGCAGTTTTAATGAGCCTCTATTCTTTGAAAGTAAATGAACCTAAGACAATTGTAAAGATGTTTATTCCTCCTAGATTAATTGCTAAAGTTAATGCAAGTCTACTTAAAACAGGAAGGATTTATTATTTTTTTAAACCTGACAAAGTGGTTTTAAAGTTTGACAGGGGCAATAAAAGGCAAGCTGACCATGAAGATTCAGAAAAAAAATGATGGGGCATGCACACTGCCAAACTTTAAAATGGTTTATAGGGATACAGTAAAAAAAAAAAAAAAAAAAAAAGTGGTATGAAACTGGTACAAGAATGGACTGACTAGAAGACGAGTAAGACCAGAGTTTGGACTATGGCATCTGTAGGGAGACAGTCAGGACCTTCAGGGAGCCGTTTCAGACAAAACCAGATTAGTCCACACTTCAAACCACATACAAAACCAACTCCAGACTGATGAAAGAATTAATGCAAAATGAAAGCACAAAGAATTTGCAAAATACAAGGGAATCTGGTCCAGGGAATCACCTTCCTGTTCTTCATATGGGGTCAGCTTCATGGGGGTCAGATCTGGGCCATCCTGAGCTGGCCTGGGTCTCCCTGTGTTTTCATACCATCCTCCCTCCCTGTGAGTCTGTCTCCAAAACCAAATTTCCCTTGTGAAGGACAGCTGTCTTGTTGTATTCAGGCCCATGGTCATGACCTTATTTTAACTTGATGACCTCTGTAGAGACCCAGCCTCCTTAAGGTCACGCTCTGGGACCTGGAGGGTGAGGGGACAGAATTCAGTCCATGACAAGGCTCAGTGTGGATCCTCCCTCCCCTGTGATGGACTTGACCCCACAGTAATCTTCCCCTTACTTTGAGCTCCTGTTTGCACACCTAAAGTCACAAGCTGAAGGTTTTATATTCCGTATGGATGGGTTCTCCAGTTGTCGGGGAAACTGCCTGTGTTGCTTCTTTCACTTACCATCTCCTGAAGGTCAGGAGATCCGTGTTTTCCACCTTCTTGGAATTGACTTACTTCTGTCTTCTGAGGAGGTCTTCCCTTGTGGTCTCCGGTCGTTCCAGGGAAACCAGTTCGCAGTCTCGGAAACTTGAAATGGACGCCATCAGATCCTCGAATATGTGGATGGGCGTTGAGGGTGAGGGTAGGAGCAGGGCGTTCCTGGAGGTGCTGGGTCGGCTGGGAATTGGGAGTCCTTTCTCAGCCCCAATTCCCCCTGGTGCCCTGTGCTTTCCCACCACGTGTTCTTTACACCACCTGTGGCTCTTCTCTTGGGCTGCTTGTTCCTCAAGGCTGTAAATAGGAAGTCGAGTTTAAATTGGACAAGTGTGGGGATGCAAGGGACCAAAGGCCCTCTGAAGGCTCAGACAAGCTCTGGTTGGAGGAGCGAGGAAGGAATGATGTCTGGAAGACACACACGGGGACCGGGAGGGGGGATGATGGGGAAATGCCTTTCATGTGAATCAAATATTCTCACAAAAAAGGGACGGGGGAGCAGCCGGGGAGGACAGTCGGCACCCTCAGCTGCTGTCCTTCCCCTCCTGTGTTCCCTTCTGAGGCTCTAGCTTTTCTAAAACTCCCTTTCATCCCACTGCTTCTCTGCTGGTAAAGCTGGGCATTCTAGTTACCCCTTTTCGCCCCCCCCACCCCCTACCAACTTGCTCTCAGGGCCATGGAAGGAACCAGGATCCCTTCCCTTTGCATCCAGATCATAGAATAATACCAGTGACTATAAAAATGACAGCTTATCTTTGTGTGGTATCCCAACAGTTTATGCTGTTCTTTCATTTGCATAATCTTATTGTTGAAATAGATAAGACAGACCGTTTACAAGGCGATCTTTACGAAGGAACCAGCGATCTTTACGAAGGAACCAAGGAGAGGGGAAGAGCTGCGACACCTCAAAGCACATTCACAATGGGATGATGGAGGACAAGTTTCTCATGCGGGGCAACGAAGGTGCAGCCTCAGAGACGCTCGGCCGGACCTGCTCTGGGGCCCCCTCAGCCCTCTTGGGAGAGCTGCACCCTTAAGGAATCCCAGGGTACTTGGCAAGCTCTTTTAGGGGCACTGGACAGGAAATAAAAGGGCAGGGCGGGGAAGAACTTAGGTGTCTGCCCTGCAGCTTCGTGGTTTCCTGTGAGCTCCCTGAGGCCAAACAGATGTCTCCTGGCTGGTGGTGAGGATGTGATTCCCAGACAGATTGGCTGGACTGAGTTTATGTTCTGAATACTCCATGCAAATGAGAAGGCATGGTAACACTTGGCCGAATGGGTCAGTATACGTGGGTCCTGAACATGTGTGTGTGTGTGTGTGTGTGTGTGTGTGTGTGTTGCCAGGACCACCTGGAGAAACCTTCAGAAATGGTGAGGTGGGGAGACACACCCCAGCCTGTCCCTCCTACCCCAACCCTTTGCCTAACCTCAGATCCAGTCCGTGTCACAGGAGCCAATCTCAACCCCAGGGTTGCCAGGGTCCCGGCGTGGCTGACTTACGGCCGGGGTCACTGAGAGAGTACCTCCCCGACTGGAGGCAAAGGGTGGGGGCAGGAGGGACAGGCTGGGGTATGTCTCCCCGCCTCACCACTTCTGAAGGTTTCTCCAGTAGCCCTTCCATATCCTCCGTGGCCCCAGTTGCCATCAGACAGGCCCCCTGTGATTCTAAACTTCTGGAGGTGACCCCAGCCCCTGGGCTCCTGTCTCTTGCCTCCTCCCCTGACCTTCCAGCTTCCTGCCACAGGAGCTTCCTGCTTTTGCTGGTCTTGGAGTTGCATCCCCATCCTCTCAGCTCATTCATCACCTGGAAAACCAGTCTTCTGCCCGAAAGCCTCTCTGTTGTTAACGTTCCAGAGGTTTTGTTTTCTGGTTAGATCCTCGTGGATAAGCCCTCCTGATAAGAAAGAGCCACAGCTGCCTGGGCACCCAGCATTGTTTGGGGAGCCGCCTTGGCCAGGCTTCTCTCCGCAAAGCCCAGCGCCCTGCAGGGAGCCGCAGGCCCCAAACTGCCTTAAGCCTCTTCTTGGACGGAAGGCTTGGAAAATTGGGTTCTGGGATCTGCTGGACACATGTTTACATGGAGGGCCTGCAGAGTCCTACAGATTTCACGGCTCCAAGACGTTAACTGACTTCCAAGTTTTATATATTGGAATGTTTAAAAAATAAATTTGGCTGGAAGATGAAAAGGCTGGAAATAATTTCCATGTCCTCATTTGTGCACTTCAGATATTACCAGTGACATTTTGTAAATAGTTTAAACCTTTCTTCACCTTCTATATGTCAAGATAAAAAAGGACATTTGAGATAACAGCTTGTTACTGGGGGGGGCGGGGTGGGGGCAACTTGGAGGCTCTCTCTGGACCAGGGACTGAGGACCTGCTGGTGATATTCTGTGGTGGTCACTGGACGCTTGGGATGCAACGTCTTCCAGAGCACACAACAAGGACCCGTGTGCATGTGTGTTTCGGGGGTCAGAGGGTTTCTTCATAACGAAGTCATTCTGTGCTTTGTGCACCGTTGCCTGTGCCTCCAGTGCTGTGATACTTGCCCCACATCTGGGGGCAGAGACTCCCTCTGCTCCCCACCCCGGTGCCAAGTCCTCACCCAGCTCGCTCTTCCTTCCCTCCCCTCTCAGGGCCTTTCTCTGCTCCTGTTGTGGCTTGTGGAAGCACATCAAGGATTTTTAACCTCTTTTGGATCATAAGGTCCCTTTGAAAAAGATCTCATAAAACTGTGGACCACCCCCCGACCCCACCCCGGAAGGGGACCTCCACTTACCACAGGCAACTTTAGCAGATTAGTACTCCTGAAGCTTCTCTCCCTAAAGCCCATTCCTCTTCTGGGTCACAGGACTGCAGATCACAATTTGAGGGATCCTGCCCTGTGTGCTGGACCTCTTACACCAAAGCCACTTCTGTCCTCACCTTGAATTGTTTTCTCTTTGAGACACACACCACTCCCCATTTCATCCTTCTTGATAGGAACCGTGAATTGAACTCCATTCCATTTCAGTCCATTCCTAATTTATTTCTACTGTGGTCGGAAAATGTAGGATTTAAACCTTTTCAAATGTAGTGAGGTTTGTTTTATGGTTTAGCATATGGTCTATCCTGTGTGCCCTGGAGAATATGATACATAACTCTGCTGATGTGTGGGGTGATCTACAGGTGTCTGTCAGATCTAGTGCATTTATAGTGCTCAGTTTGTCTATATCTGTCTTGGTCTCTTGTCTAGTTGTTCTGCCCATTATCATAGGGAAATATTGAAGTTTTCAACCATTATTGCTGAGTTGTTATTTCTCCCTGCAGTTCTGTCAGTTTTTGCTTCATGTATTTTGGGGTTCTTTTGTGTGGTGCGTATATTCTTATAATTGTTGTATCTTTCAAATAGATTGCCTCTTTTATCATTATAAAATATCCCTCTTTATGTCTAGTAACATTTTAAAATTTTAAACTCTATGTTGTCTGATATTAATATAGCCATTCTGCATCTTCTATAGTTGCCATTTTCCTAGTGTAGCATTCTAATTTCTTTAATGTTTTTTTAACTATATATTTTGAGTTATTTTCTTAATGGTTGCTCTGTGCTGTGCTTAGTCGCTCAGTGGTGTCTGACTCTTTGCGACCACTTGGACTGTAGTCTGCTAGGCTCCTCTGTCCATGGGAATTCTCCAGGCAAGAATACTGGAGTGGGTTGCCATGACCTCCTCCAGGAGATCTCCCCAACCCAGGGATCAAACTTCCGTATTGCAGGAAGATTCTTTACTGTCTGAACCCCCAGGGAAGCCCAGTGGTTGCTCTGGAGTTCACTATATGAAGCTTAAGTTACAAGAATCTCCTTCAGATTTACCCTAACTTAATTTCAGGCAGATGCAGAAACTTGACTGTGTGTTTCCATTTCCTACCCTCCTCCTTTTTACTGTCATTATTGATCATGTCTATGTTACAAACTTAATGATGCATCATTGTAATTGGTACTTTATAAAATTTTATCTTTTAAAGAAATGGGGAGAAAAAAATTAGGAATATATTTATAGAGTTTGTTACATTAACTTTATTTATAATTTCTGGTTCTCTTCATTTTTCTTGTGATCTCTAGTTACTCATTCTATTCCATTTGATTTATTCCCTTCCTTCAGCAGGAAAAAAAAAAAAAACCCAACAACTATCTTATTAAACGCTACTCCTGACATTCTCAAAACACTGCTCTACCATGGCTCCTCTAAGTTCTGGCCTCCTTGGAAATCTGTCACCCATTCAACTGACTTTGTCAGCATCCTTGGTGGTACTTCCTCCAAGGTCAGAGTAACTGCCCAATGATTCATGTTCTGGCTTAGTCTTCTTTTGTGCCGTCTTTCTCAGGAACTTCTGATACTGTGTCAGTCATCATTCCAGATGTGTCAACAGTGTAGGCACTGTCCATGTCTTTTCTGATCAGTAGAGCCTCTTCCCCTTGTTGAAGGCCACTGTATCTGTTCTTTCTTCTCAAGATGGTTTTTTCACTAGTTTCCCAGTTTTTCCTGATGGTCTTCATCCAACACACCCTTTGTGATTGACATGCTTTCTTTCCATGGTAAGCCAGTGTGCTCTCCCTGCTGGTCTGCTGAATCTCCTTCCCTTAATACTTTTCATTTCTTCTTTACTAATCCCCAGACTTGAGCCTCTCCAGCTCACTCACAGCAGGGTCTATAATGGATATTTGCTGGGTTTGGATGGCCCAGGACTCGTCCACTGTAGTTTCATTTGGGAAGCTGTCAGGCCAACATAATGTGTGGTGGAGTTGACTCCATCTCAGTTGTAGGGGTGGACATCACACATAAACATAACCATATAGCATATCACAGTCCCCTGGCCATAGTGGGGTTGGTACAGAGATGGGTACAAGCAAACTAGAGACAATGAGGTGCAAAGAGAACTGTGATGGGACTGTAGGGGAGTCACAGCTCCTTAGAGTGGATGCTGTCACGAGTCCTCATGTGGAATCTGCAGACAGCAGCAGCATGAGGAGGGAACCCTGAGTCTTAGGGCATCGTTTGAGACTCTTGATCAACCTGAACCTGAAGCCGAAAGAGTTTTTGTATGTTTGTTACAAGACCAAAGAATTCCTTTTTATTGGGGGGAGGGGTTCTTTCTGTCTTGAGTAGTTTGAACTAGATTTCTGACTTTTGCCATCAAAAGAATTGTAACTGATAGATCCCCTTTCCTAACAGCTGGACATTTTAGGATATCAAGAGCAAGATATCTTGTTGAATGAAAAGTCTTTTGATTCTCCTAGTAAACTCAAGTCAGACAGCCTTTCTCCCCATCATATTGATAGAAAGATGGGCAAAGAACATGATCAAGCAATTCATAAAAGAGGGTGGTGTATAACACTAGTGCACGGGAAAGAAAATCTCATTGTTCATTGAGAAGTGCAAAGTAAATCAAAAGATACTGTTTTCTTGCACATGAAGCTGACAGTCTTGACCAAAATAATAATTTTCAGTGTCATTGCCAGAAAACTTACAATCCCAATCACTTTTAATGGTGCTGTATGTAACTACAACTTTCCTGAAGCCGATTTTGCAATATAAATGAAAAGCCTGAGTGTTTTGAATATCCTTTGATCCAGGTGTTTCACTTGTAGAAATGATTAAGGTGGTTCATGAAGATAAAAAGCTAAACAGTTATTCTTTGAAGCACGTATTCAAAAGCTGTCAGTTTAGAACAAAATGTTCAAATTACAGAAGATTTTGCCTAATAATTAGGCAGTGACTTAGTGATGATGGTGAGAGAATTAATTCTTAGGTAGGTTGATAAGGAGTCTGGGGCCCTTGAGGCGGAGAAAGAGGTCTGGGGTTCTCAAAAAAGAGAACCCTTGTTCTATATTGCTTTGTCTTAGTCAGTATAACAGTTTCTCCTTAACAAGAATCTTCTGACTAATTTTGTTATCTTAAGACTGGGAGTGGGTCTGATAAGATCTTTCTATTGTTATTTCTAATCTTGTTAATTTAAGATGTTTGTGGTAGGAGTGGGTCTGGTAAAAGTATTTAAGGCCTTGATAAGACTAGTGAGTGGGGGCACTTTCTGTCCCCTTGTGTCTGTGTTAAAGGTTTCTCTGTCCTCTCTCACTTTAATAAACTCTGATACACAAAAGCTCTTGAGTGATTAAGCTTGGTCCCTGGTCCCAAAGCTAAATCTTCTTCTTTGGAGATCATGAATCCAACATCATTCACCATAAGCTATCAATGGTATTTAAGTTGGTTAAGAATTGCTGACTTTTAATGGACTTAGGTAGTTCCCTAGGACCAAACTTTTGAACATTACTTTTATTTCATTGAATAAACATATTTTTCGCATGCCTGCTATAAAAGAAATGAATTTGACCAGGCCTGAGAGCCACAGAACACAATTCCTGCCTTCAAGAAAATCCCAATCCAGTGTTGGATAAACCACCCATCAATGATGACATATGTACAATTGTTAGATGCTATAAACCTAAATAATTGGGAGAAAATCACAGAAGAAGAAGAGATTCAGTCCAACAGGTGGAATTCGAGAAAGCTTTGTGGAGGAAATGGCATTTGAAATAGCTTTGTAGGATGGCATAACTCTAAGAGATCATAAGGCTGGTGGTCTGTCCACATTGGCTTTTATTTTATAGTGAAAGAAGAGATGCGATGGGAAGCTCTTGACCCTGTCTGAGGCCACCCTTCAGGCCTGGCGACCTGCCCACACCCCAGGAGCCCCCTTCTCTCCAGGGAGCACTGGCCCCAACAGCCTGCCCACGGCCCTGAGTGCGGCTGGCTCTGTGCTGTCATTCCTGGGAGCTCAGCTTGTGGTCCGGGTGTGCTTTCCATCAGATTTATCTTTGCAGAGAGGCAGGGATGAAGGAGATAGAAAACTGGGAAAATTCCCCTTGAGTTCCTTCAAATGAGAGCCTGATGAGATCTCCAAAGAGATTATATGTAAAAATCTTGGCTCTGTCCATGGACCTCATGTGTGAGCCACAGTCTCCGTGGTGCTGTAGGAGAGGCTGATCGTGGCCATATGGGAAAAATTGTATCCGTTTGTGTCACTCCGCTTGCACTGCCATGCCTTTTTGGATTGAGAACTGTGGGCCTGAGATCGCTGGACTGTGTGAAATACAAGACGGATTGTGGGCTTGCAGTGGCCTAGATTAGAGCGTGGAGATGCCCCCAATACCGGATGAGAACAACAGGAAAGACGTGACTCACCAGCTCCCATCCAGGGCGTGCTCATGAGTCGCAGAGGCGTTTGTAGGCACCAGTGCAACACCGAGCATGTCTGCATTCCTGACCCTAACAAGATCAAAAGGAGGTCAGGTGCAGTGTCCGTGGTCTTGCAAATGGCTTTATGAAGTTGGATCTTTCTAAGTGAATCACACATGGAGATATCGAATCTGGCCTCAGAATCCTAGTTTTGTTGACGTACGTAATGATCTATCTTAGGGGCAAATTCACATTAACAAAACTTCCTGAGATCAATAGATAAAACTGGACTGACATCTGTAGGTATGACTGAGAGACAGTACCCCAAGGCCATCCTCACCTTGCTACTTGCTGTTATATCTGCCTGACATGCTTCCCCATTTCCCCTCTTGCCCAGAAGTCTTCACATAGATGGTTCCTTCCCATTATTTTGGTCTCCCGTTCATGGCACAAGATGCTACTTTCTTAGGATAATTCTGTAGGAAATAATCCAAAACAATGTAGAGTGGCTCAAAGCACACTATAAGGTCAAAATTTTTGGCTCATGTAACAAATGAAGAGCAGGTAGACAGGTCAGACCCTGCTCCACAGAGTCATTCAGAGACCCAGAACAACTGTGGCTCTAACTGCAGATGTAGTTTTCAAGGTCTCCTGAAAATTGTCTTATCCTCCCAAAGAGAAAGGGAGAAAAACTGAAGAACACATAGGTTTGAGGAGTAAAGCATGTCACCTATGTTCTTGTTAGTTAGTGCAAGGCAGGCTTGTTTTCCAGTATGTGCCAGCAAAGGAGATAAAAAAAAACTTGGATTTTGATCAGCAGTCTCTGCCATCGCAGTTGTGTTGCAGGAGGTACATTTTAACACAGACTGTGGTATAAACGATGCCCCCA
Source organism: Antilocapra americana (assembly GCA_007570785.1). Classification (NCBI taxonomy): domain Eukaryota; kingdom Metazoa; phylum Chordata; class Mammalia; order Artiodactyla; family Antilocapridae; genus Antilocapra; species Antilocapra americana. The sequence continues at coordinate 24,014,849 of ML664177.1, read as the reverse complement.
GAGTTGTGTGGCATATCCTGTATTTCTGGTGCATAGGACAGAGAGTGGTGACATGGTTAGCATGTGCTCTCCTCACGTGCAGAACTTCAGGAGAAGCCAGACTGTAGCCAGTGGTTTCATTGGCTGTGGGCAGTTACTGGAGAATTTAATGGAAGCAAGATAAGGTGTTGCGATGCTTCCTTGTGACAGGTAAATTCCTTTTCCCAAGCCTGAATAAGTTGAGTCCTTAAGTCAGGGCACACTTTCAAGCAGATAAGTTTGGAGAGGGGATTGCCCAAACCTGCCACTAACATCCTTATTTTCTACCTAACTCAGAAACTCAATCAGGACAGGAGAGCTATGATTCTGGGAGACTGTGCAGAACTCTGCCTCCGTGAATTATCTGGTTTGAACCATTAGTTTTTATAGTTGATCTGAGGAGGTCTTGCCCAACCTGCATTTGTTAGCATTATAAGGTACTTTATCATTTACAATGCGTGTGCTCTTAAAATATACCATCTTATTCTCACAACAATGCTGGGAGGAAGATGAGACAGCTAGCCTGGACTCAGCTTTCCAGATCAGCTCAGATAGAATGTGATTTTCTCCAGTTCACCCAGGAAGCGGATGCTACTGAGGCCCCCAGTTCTCACCTGTGTCCCCAGCCACTCCATCTCTACCTTCTCTTAACCACCAGATAAAGAAAGCCTTGTTGCCCCTTTTCTATTAAAAGAAAATAACCTCACCTCTTGATCCTGCATGCCCTTGACTTTGTAGTCATGGGGTTTCTCCCTTCAGGGTTCACGAACACAACACCCTGTGTCCCCCAATTGCTCCTCAACCTAGGGCGGCTGCTCCTGCCATCGCTTCCTGCCACCTCTGTGTCCCCAGCTCGTGAAGTTACTCGAGCTCCTTTTCCTTGACTGTCACCACTGCCTTCTTCTGCAGGCCTGGGCCCTCCATACACAGGAATTCTGGCAAATGACACTTCACACTATTCCTATCAAAGAAGTTAAAAATATATATGGTGCATTATTAAATATACTTCAGAAAGGGACGTCAGCTGGGATTTCGTACGTAAGATGGTTGGCAGATATCCTGTGTGGCATTTCAGACCTCACTTGTCTTCACTCCTCACATATTTCGGGTATCAAATGTTGCAGGACACACACATGGCAATGCGACCCCTGGTCCCTCACATTCATTTCACGTGCTGGGCGAGTCAGCACAGCGGACGGTAGGTGTATTCCTGAAAACCATTCCTGCACCAGCATGGCAAGCAACAATTTATGGAAGTGGCCGTGGACCCCATAAATACATCCCACTAAATAAAAACGGAATGCCTCTCTAGCTGAACCTAACTTTTAGTTTAATTTAAAAGATGCCACCCAGGGTGACCTAACACCAGGATAAGTGTGATAGCAGGGGGTCAGAGTGGAAAAACAGTAGTCACCGCAGATATTTTAATAAAACAGCAGTGGTGTGTACACATGGCCATGTTCCCAGCTAGGACATGGAAGGCACGTCTATGGGTGATGGTCCCCAAACTTGAGTTTCCTGGTGAGTCTACTTGGCACCATGTCACCTAGAAAGAGCAAAGATGGATTTCCCTGGTGGTGCAGTGGATAAGAATCCATCTGCCAGTGCAGGGGACACAGGTTCCATCCCTAGTCCAGGAAGATTCTACCTGCCTCAGGGTGACTAAGCCCATGTGCCACAACTACTGAGCCCATGCTCTAGGACCTGCGAGCCCCAACTGTTGAGCCCTCATGCTGCAACTATTGAAGTCTGAGCACCCTAGAGCCTGTGCTCTGCATGAAGAGAAGCCACTGCAATGAGAAGCCCACACACTGCAGCCAAGATTCGCCTCCACTTGCCACAGCTAGAGAAAACTGGAGCAAAGCAATGAAGACCCAGCATAGCCAAAAATAAATAAAAATAAAACTATTTAAAAAGCAGAGATGACTTAACTGCAAGATTGACTTTTAAGGCCAATGGACCAAAAATTGATTTAATGTCTAGAGAACCCCTTCCTTCAGTTTTGAAAGCCAGAAACACAAAGCAGTCTGCTTGCTCTCGCTAAGGCCCAGGGCCAGCATGAGGTCTGTCTGCCCTTGGATCCCTTCCCGGTCATTGGCCTTGGCCTGTTTGCTGCCCCTCAAGGAGGGGCTGCCCTCCAGGGCTGCACCTTCCTCCCGGCTCCAGGCTCTGGCTCTCTGGACAGGCAGGTCCTCCAAGGCCGTCAGGTGCCTCCCCCACCACCACATCCTTGGCCTCTGTAGCCACAGCTGGTCCTGGCCTCCTGCTGTGGTTCATCACCAGGTGGCTCACCTCCATCACCGCAGTCCATTCTCTACTGTCATTCCCTCTGCTAATGTACTTGAAGTGGGCTTTTTTTTTTTTCTTTCTGCTTCAACTAGTCAGCAGTGAAGAGCGTCTTTCCTAAGAAGTTTGGGAACTGTTAACTTTGGGATAGGAGAAGGTTGCTCTGAGTTGAATGGTTAGAGCACAGGCAGTTATTTAAATGCCATAAAGATTATTACCACGGTGTGCTTGTGCTCATAGACCAGAAGCTTTTCTAAAGTGAGAAAATCTTTGCTATTAAAGAGTCATACCCCTAGAAAAAAGTTAGGGGAGATAAAAGTATAATATAATAGATTGTTTCATAAAAATATGAGAACATATGCTCAATTGTTCAGTCACCAAGTTGTATTCAACCCTTTTGGATTCCAGGGACTGCAACATGCCAGGCCTCCCTGTCCCTCGCTATCTCCCAGTGTTTGCTCACATTCGGTGATGCTATCCAACCATCTCATCCTCTGCCATCCTCTTCTCCTTTTGCCTTCAATCTTGCCCAGCATCAGGGTCTTTTCCAATGAGCTGTCGGTTTGTATCAAGTAGCCAAATATTGGAGCTTAATATATGATATAAATAAACATGCACATACATGTATACAATTAAGAGAAAGAATACTAAACATGCCATTTATTTTGGTTAAAAACTATGAACAGTGTGATATTTTGATTTATAATAAGAAATATATGTTTGGTCTTTATCCTGTTTCTGGCCCAGAACACCTAAAACCCTTGGAATTTCTTAGTTGATGGGTGCACCTAAGATGTATTTATTAATGAGGTGACTTTTGGATGTCAGGAGAACTGGGCAGTGATTGGAGGCTGGGAGGATTCAGCCCCACCCCCGACCTCTAGGGGGAGCAGGGAGAGGAGCTGGAGGTTGAATCCATTGCCAGCCGGCAAGGATCACGTCAACCATGCCTGTGTAACAAAGCCTCCATAAAAACCTAAAAGGATGGGGTTCTGAGAGCTTCCAGGTTGGTGAAGTTTCTGCAAAAGAGTGGTGCTTCCAGAGATAAAAACTAGTAACTAACTCCAGCCCTAGGATGTAGATTCACAAATCATAGCAGGTCCTTAGAATGGGGTACCATGCTACCTTTAAAAAATGTTATAATATGGTGAATTTTTAGTTTTATATTAAGTAAAAAGATCATTTAAACCATATATATGTATCGTTGCCATTTAAAAGTACATAAAAAAAAAAAACACTAGTAGGACTTATACCACCATGCTTACAATATTTCCTTCTCTCCTCCCAAGACCGGTTTGTCTCCCCTCTGCCAGCACTGATCCAGAGTCACCTCAAGTTCATACAAACAACAGGAAGATGGGGACAGAGAGATTCCTCCAGCTTTTATCATTCCTCCAGCTTTTTAGTCATTTTGGGCTTTTCAGTGGAAATAATTTTAAGGCACAGATTCAGGATCTAAGGTACTTAGAGGGAGGTTGGTTAGGTTCTGTGCATTCAGAGAAGAGTTCAACTTCAGTAAAATTAGTCAGGCTATCTAGAGAGGGGGCTTCCGAGGAGGCTCAGTGGTGAAAGAACCCACCTGCAATACAGATGACTTGGAGATGCTGGTTTGATACCTGTTGGGAAGATCCCCTGGGGAAGGAAATGGCCACTCACTCCAGTATTTTTGCCTGGGAAATCCCATGGCGAGAGGAGCCTGGTGGGCTACAGTTCATGGAGTCACCAAGAGCATACACGACTGAGTGAGTGAGCACGCATGCATGTAAAGAGTGGACCTTGAGTTTTTTTTTTTTTTTTTTAAATTCAGATTAAGGACACCAGACAGGAAAAGATTTAAAGGGGATAAATATACCCCCAGATCTTTGTGATGTTTGGACCAGAACTTCTCACAATAGAAAGTACACATGTATCACATGGGGAGGTTGCTAGAATGCAGATTCTGATTCAGGAGGTCTGGTAAGGCCGAGAGTCTGCATGTCCAAACAGTGCCCATGCCGCGGTGGCCCACTTTGAGTAGAGAGGGTTTTAGACAATTCTGATACCTCTTCTCAATTTGTTTTTAAATGATCGTCATTTTCACCATGTTTGTATGAGAAAACAATGCTTTTTCTGTGTTCTCTTCCTTTCTTTGGGGGTTCTGACCCGATTGTTTCACCTTCCCAGGAATGAGTGTCCTACCTGAGGCTTGGTCAAATGTAGGGTTAATGGCCCCCAAATGTCGAGAGCAAAGAGAGAATTTAAAAAAAAAAATGCATGGAAAAAAGACTATTTTTTATCCCAGGCAAATACTTCAGTCAGATAAAACAGAAAATATCTTTATGAAACTATTAATAAATCCCCAAGACATCTCAAATTAAACAATGGCAAGAAATGTTATGTTTGTAGAAATACATAAAATTCATTTGAGGTCAGGACATTTTATGGTGTCAGCCAATAAAGCAGATGGGAGATTCTACTCATTTGAATGAGCCTGGGATAAAGCTGTGTGGCCCTGGACCTTGGAGCTGGGAGTTCAGTTCTGGCCCAAATAATGGAGGGGCAACTCTGGGGGCCAGGTGTCACCCTTTGGGGTTGATCTGATCGGTCAGTTCTTGGGTCCAGGAAATATTGTAGAATTGGCTGAAATACTGCAACATCAGAGGCCCAGGTAGCCATGAATTACTTAGTGACTCAGAGTGGGGCTTTGCAGACCAGTGGAGTCATGTTAGGGTCATTCTAGCTGCTGTAACCAATAGGCTCCAAATTGTTCCATAGCACAAAGGCAGTGTACGTTTCTCTCTCCCTCTCTTGATAGTTCAAGGCAACGGCTCCTAGGCAACGGGCAGCTCTCCTCCAGGTGGTGATTCAGGGCCCCAGGTTCCTTCCGTCCTGTAATCTCCCTCCAGCCTGCCTTTAAGGGAAAGAGAATAGGGGAGGCGTAGCTATTTCCTTTTTTTTTGTCCCTTATGCAGTCACATGGTTATCAACTCTTGGCATTGGTGGGAACCAGACTCAGGCATGTTAATGGCAGGAGGGCTACAAGGCAGTGGGCGCTGGCCGTGTGTCAGGAGGCGGAGGAGGAAACTGGTACTTGGTGTCAGGAGGCAGAGGAGGAAACTGGTACTTGGTCTGCATCTTCGTCACAGTTGATATTTACTGGGTGTGAGCTTATCAGGGCCTGAGCCCCTACCCCTAGAACTCAGACTTGGAATAGAAAAGATGGTTTACAAAGTCAGAGGCAGAAGCGGCCTCAGGTTCTTCCTTGGTAAAAATGTTATGGACAGCAAATGGGGTGCTGGAGGCAGGGGTTAAATAATTCTGAGGCCATTACATTTTTAGATTTAGTTTCAGGATAATTCATTTCCTCTGAGATGGTTGGCAATGAGGAGAGTTCCTCATTACATGGTGATGGGGCTTTTGGCACCAGGATAACCGTGATTCACATCCTTAAAAAAGAACCTCTGTCAACGTGAAAAGCAGAGACACGAAGCCCACAGTGGTGCTCCCCAAAGATGCTTCAGATTCCAGCAGGATATATCTCCTTAGCTCTTGGGGTGATGGGTGAGGCCCAGTGTGGCAGCAGTGTGGGGGCAAGCTGCCTTTGTCTGCATGAATTACATCTCATTTTAACCCAGGGTGGTGGTGCCACCTGTGTGAGCCTTGACGCAGAAGCATTTCTCTATGTAAAGACATGCACAGGGTGGTTTTTTAAAAACCTCACACGTTGCTAATCTCACAATTAGATAACAATTCTTTATCCTTTCCCAGCACCAGTCATGGCTTAAAATGCCATCACTTAAATTTTATTTTCAAGCCTCAGCCTCCCCCTCGTCCAGCAAGCATTTGCTGATCACTGATTGTATACCAGACACTGTTTCAGGTGCAGACTTGTAAGCCTCAACCTTCAAGCTCATGTTTGCATCAAAAGATTTTTACATTGTTTTGGTTGTATCCTTAGAGCTGCCTCTGTTTTTTCCTCTCTCCCCCTTAACTGTGGGTACATTTTCCCATTACGCTGGTAAAAATAAGTCAGAGCAGATATTAATTGGCCTTTAATTACCCTCCTGTGTTCCCTAAGAAATCCTGTGTATTTTCTGTGAGGTATACAAACAGGACACCTAACATTTACAGAGATGTATCTCTCTATGGGGCAGAGGGAAGAGGGGGCTGGGGAATGAACCTCAGTGACAGTGTTTTTCCAATCAAAAGAGAGGAATTTTCAATCAAAACAAAGGGAAAACCTCCATCCCCCGACAGGTAGATTACTAAGTGAAATGAACACACAGCTGCCAGGTTTTTACATTAAACACTTAGTTTCTGTTTAATGTCCTCTTTATCAAGATCGTCATACTTCATCAGACACACTCGGCCGCAGTCAGGGAGTTCCTTAGAAGTGAGGGACTTAGCTTGCGTCTCTCCCAGAACCCGAGATGTTTAAACAACATTTAAACAAAACAAAACCAAACCAAAAACTTAACAAGGATTTTGAAACAGAGATTGATGGTGGCTTCATCCCCGGCTCATTCCTTAGGGGCTTGGCCCCGGGTGGCCAGCCCACGCTGCCAAAGCCTGCAGTGTGGCCGGCCCCGCAGGCCCAGCCCCTCTCCGGACGGCAGGCAGCCCGTCTGAAGATGCTCGGGCACGTGCTCCTCACAGCAGCCCAGAGTCCTGTTTGGTGCTCGTGCCGTTGCTGAAGACGCCAGAGCAACGCTTAGAGCATTACTAGCCATGGGGAGGGGAGAAGGAAATGGCAACCCGCTCCAGTGTTCTTGTCTAGAGAATCCCGTGGACAGAGGAGCCTGGTGGGCTGCTGTCCACAGGGTTGCACAGAGTCAGACACGACTGAAGCGACTTCGCATGCATGCATGCACCGGAGAAGGAAATGGCAACCCGCTCCTGTGTTCTTGCCTGGGGAATCCCAGGGACAGAGGAGCCTGGTGGGCTGCCGTCTGTGGGGTCACACGGAGTCGGACACGACTGAAGCGACTTAGCAGCAGCCGCAGCAGCCATGGGGAGAGACCGCCGATGCCAGTGACACTCTGTGCAGACGCTTCCAGGAGAAAGGGGCTTCCGGGAAACCCCCTGTTGCAATAGCTTATGTTCTACCATCCACAGATCTTCTGCAAAGACACTGAAGTTTGCTGGCCAGGAGGCCAGAAATGAGCATCTTAGAGTCAGAGGAAGCCAGGGAGGCCTAAATGAGCCCTGCTGTGCTGTTCCTTGAGCCCGCTGAGGGCGGTATCAGGCATGATTGTGGGTCTCGGCCGTTCCAGCCTTCGGCCAGCCTCAGACCGACCGATGGGCTTGCTTCCTCTCGTGCCGGGCCCTGGGTGGCTTCTTTCGTTCTTTCTGGACCACAAATCGGCCCCTCTCTTCCAGGTCTCATCTGTCTCTCTGGGGTAGTCTAAATATTGACATAAGGCCTCTCCCTCTCTTGACTGGCCCTTCTTTATCAAGCTTCTCTCTCTCTCTCCCCAGTCCCTGGCTAATGAGCTGGGGAAACTGTCCTCCGTGTCCGATCCATTTCCCAAGTGTTTTCAAGCTGATCTTTGAGCAGTCAGTTAGGTTGTGTCTCAGCGCCCTGCAGCACCCCTGTACCTCTCACAGCCCCGTTGTCATTGACTTAGCATCAAGTTCTCCCTCCTTGCCCTAGCCATCTGAAATACATACTTAGGAAACGCGATCCTCAGCCTTCGTTCAACAAATACCATCTCCAGCTTCTTTCGGTTTGCTGATTTTCTTGTGGGGCGGGTGCTGAGGGGGAGGACATTATAATTTGGCTACTTCTCCCAGTCCAAAAACAGGGAGCTAAATGTAGTTACATAGATTGGAAGCAGGTTTAACAAGGTCCAGCAGAGTGACTTGTTTTGCATAAATTGTGTGTAAGATTTGGAAACCCAGCAGGCTAAAGACTGTTCAAGTTTCCTTACTTTCTGTTTACAAAATACCTACTCGATGATGCCTTGAGGGATTTATGCACAAGTCTGGGGCTGAAATGAATTAGAAGGCTGACACCAGGCTCCTTAACAGTGGGGTATTTGGAAAATGAACTCACCACTCTCCTTGCCTTGAAAGAGCTGATATGCTGAGCTGGAAAGATGGGCGCATAGATTCCAGGGAGCAATACAAGATGGCAAGGTGCTTTAGCCAGTGTTGACTGGAATAACTTCCTGAGAAGGTTGGACTTGAGCTGGACTCCAAGGAGTTTTAAATAGAGTGGAGAGAGTAAGCATTTGGGGAGAGGAAGACCAAGCCCTGGAAATGTAAGTAGATTTGGTAGCCCAGGTGAAACCTGGTTTGGGTCAGAGGTAGAGGCAGCGGCAGTCGGGGGTTTCGGAGACATGTGGACAGAGAGATAAGACAGAGCCAGATGGTGGAGAGTCCTTGTGACCATAAAGAAGGCCAAGCAATGAAGAATCGAAGCCTTCAAACTATTGTGCTAGAGGACTCCTGAGAGTCCCTTGGACAGCAAGATCAAGCCAGTCAATCCCAGAAGAAGTCAACCCTGAATATTCGTTGGAAAGACTGATGCTGAAGCTCCTATACTTCGGCTGCCTGATGTGAAGAGCTGACTCATTGGAAAAGACCCTGGTTCTGGGAAAGATTGAGGGCAGAAAGAGAAGGGGGTAGCAGAAGATGAGATGGTTAGATAGCATCACCAACTCTCAATGGATATGAATCTGAGCAAACTGGGAGATAGTGAAGGACAGAGGAGCATGCTCTGGTGCTGTCCCTGGGGTCTCAAAGAGTCAGACATGACTGAGCGACTAGACAACAACTTGTGAACAGGAAGAACTTGTTTGGGTGACTAGAATTCTTAACCATTTGAGGATTATACCCTGACTCCAGGATGAGCAGATAAGACGAGAAAGATCCTACTTCCTGGCACTTTTTTCAGAGAGGTGTCATCACCTTGATCAATATTTCATCTGGTCCTTCAAGGTGCTCCTATATTTTGTCCATTTTTCTTTTACTTTTTGCTGATGCTGAGATGTTCCTTGGTGGTCTGTGTTTTTGAAAGTGTTTCTCCTATCCTCCGCTCTTCATGTCAGAAGGTAACACTTGAGTTTAGGTTTGTGTGTGGTTATATCAACTGAAAGCATCATTGGTTCCCTGGAAACACCTGTTCTGTGATGGCCCAGAAAATCCTTCACTTAAGGGACTCTTAAGATGTTTCTTCAATTAAAAAAATTCATATAACAGTTCATATCAGGAAAATTCATATAAGGAATTTTTCTTGCAGATATATTCCCCTACTGAACCTGAGGTTCATTCACATACTAACTTCAGGATTATTGAGGATGCAGACTACTGTGTCCCAGGGCTCAAGACACTTTGGGCGAATTGCTTAAGTTCTTTGCACATCTCTCTTTCACCTGTAGAATGAGAAGAATAAGTTACTTGGTTGTTTTGTCTTTTTTTTAAGACCTAACCCTATGGTCTGATGATGTTGTGTAAAAACTCAAATCCAGTTGCTTCAATTTCAGACCTAAAAACCAAGCCCCCTTTCTGTCAGATGTGGATGCTCAGGAACAGGGTTTGAGGGCTGCAGGAGGGTTCCTAGCAGGGGAATGTCTAAACTGGCTTCCCCAGTGCCTCAACTTCCATTGTTACATGTGGACAAAGACCAGGAGGGTCTTCTCAAGATAGAACTTGTAGCACACCAACAGTCCTCAACTGAAGATTCTCTGGGGCCTCTTTCAGCTCTTCTGAGATCAGACTGACAATATACAACCTTGACATACTCCTTTCCCTATTTGGAACCAGTCCGTTCCATTTCCAGTTCTAACTGTTGCTTCTTGACCTACATACAGATTTCTCAGGAGGCAGGTCAGGTGGTCTGGTATTCCCATCTCTTGAAGAATTTTTCACAATTTGTTGTGATCCATACAGTCAAAGGCTTTGGCATAGTCAATAAGGCCTATGTTTTCCTGGAACGCTCTTTCTTTCTCGATGATCCATCGGATGTTGGCAATTTGATCTCTGGTTCCTCTGCCTTTTCTAAATCCAGTTTGAACATCTGGAAGTTCACGCTTCACATACTGTTGAAGCCTGGCTTGGAGAATTTTGAGCATTAACTTTGCTAGCATGTGAGATGAGTGCCATTGTGCAGTAGTTTGAGCATTCTTTGGCATTGCCTTTCTTTGGGATTAGAATGAAAACTGACCTTTTCCAGTCCCGTGGGCACTGCTGAATTTTCCAGATTTGCTGGCATATTGAGTGCAGCACTTTCACAACATCATCTTTCAGGATTTGAAATAGCTCAACTGGAATTCCATCACCTCCACTAGCTTTGTTCATAGTGATGCTTCCTAAAGCCCACTTGACTTTGCATTCCAGAATGTCTAGGTGAGTGATCACACCATCGAGGTTATCTGGGTCATAAAGATATTTTTTGTACAGTTCTTCCGTGTATTCTTGCCACCTCTTCATAATATCTTCTGCTTCTCTTAGGTCCATACCATTTCTGTCCTTTATTGTGCCCATCTTTGCATGAAATGTTCCCTTGGTATCTCTAATTTTCTTGAAGAGATCTCTAGTCTTTCCCATGCTATTGTTTCCCTCTATTTCTTTGCATTGATCACTGAGGAAGGCTTTCTTATCTTTCCTTGCTATTCTTTGGAACTCTGCATTCAAATGGGTATATCTTTCCTTTTCTCCTTTGCCTTTTCTCTTCTTTTCACAGCAATTTGTAAAACCTCCTCAGACAACCATTTTGCCTGTTTGCATTTGTTTTTCTTGGGCATGGTCTTGATCACTGCCTCTTGTACAATGTCACAAACCTCCATCCATAGCTCTTCAGGCACTCTGTCTATCCAATCTAATTCCTTGAATCTATTTGTCACTTCCACTGTATAATTATAAGGGATTTGATTTAGGTCATACCTGAATGATCTAGTAGTTTTCCCTACTTTCTTCAATTTAAGTCTGAATTTGATGATAAGGAATTCATGATCTGAGCCACAGTCAGCTCCCAGTCTTGTTTTTGCTGACTGTGTAGAGGCTCTCCATCTTTGGCTGCAAAGAATATAATCAATCTGATTTCAGTGATGACCATCTGGTGATGTCCTTGTCTTCTCTTGTGTTGTTGAAAGAGGGTGTTTGCTATGACCAGTGTATTCTCTTGGCAAAACTCTGTTAGCCTTTGCCCTGCTTCATATTGTACTCTAAGACCAAATTTGCCTGTTACTTCAGGTATCTCTTGCCCTCCTACTTTTTCACTCCAGTCCCCTATAATGAAAAGGACATCTTTTGCAGGGTGGGTGTTAATTCTAAAAGTTCTTGTAGGTCTTCATAGAACCGTTCAACTTCAGCTTCTTCAGCATTACTGGTTGGAGGATAGACTTGCATTATGTGATATTGAAGTTTTCCTGGGAAATGAAAAGAGATCATTCTGTCATTTTTGAGATTGCACCCAAGTACTGCATTTTGGATTCTTTTGTTGACTATGATGGCTACTCCATTTCTTCTAAAGGATTCTTGTCCACAGTAGTCAATATAATGGTCATCTGAGTTAAGTTAACCCATTCCAGTCCACTGATTCCTAAAATGTCAGTGTTCACTCTTGCTATCTCTTGTTTGACCACTTGCAATTTACTTTGATTCATGGACCTAACATTCTGGGTTCCTATGCAGTGTTGTTCTTTAGAGCATCAGACTTTACTTCCATCACCAGTCACATCTACAACTGGGTGTTGTTTTCGCTTTGGCTCCATCTCTTCATTCTTTCTGGTGTTATTTCCCCACTGATCTACAGTAGCATATTGGGCATCTATCAAACTCGGGAGTTTATCTTTCAGTGTCATATCTGTATGCCTTTTCATACTGTTCACTGGGTTCTTATGCTTATTTAACTTATAAGCAGAATATATCATGTGAAATGCTGGGCTAGAATGAGCACAAGCTGGGATCAATATTGCCAGGAGAAATATCAATAACATCAGATATGCAGATGATACCACCCTTATGGCAGAAAGCAAAGAGGAGCTAAAGAGACTCTTGATACAAGTGAAAGAGGAATGTGGAAAAGTTGGCTTAAAACTCAACATTCAGAAAACTAAAATCATGGCATCTGGCCCCATCACTTCTTGACAAATAGATGGGGAAACAATGGAAACAGTGAAAGACTTTATTTTGGGGGGCTCCAAAATCACTGCACATGGTGACTGCAGCCATGAAATTAAAAGTTGCTTGTTCCTTAACAGAAAAGCTATGACCAAACTTGACAGCATATTTAAAAGCAGAAACATTACTTTGCTAATGTTCATCTAATCAAAGCTGTGGTTTTTCCAGTAGTCATGTATGGATGTGAGAGTTGGGCTATAAAGACAGCTGAGTGCCGAAAAATTAATGCTTTTGAACTGTGGTGTTGGAGAAGACTCTTGCGAGTCCCTTGGACTGCAAGGATATCAAACCCATCAATCCCAAGAAAATCAGTCCTGAATATTCATTGAAAGGACTGACACTGATGCTGAAACTCCAAAATTTTGGCCACCTGATGTGAAGAACTGACTCACTGAAAAAGACTCTGATGCTGGGAAAAACTGAAGGCAGGAGGAGAAGGGGACAACAGAGAATGAGATGGTTGGATGGCATCCCCGACTCAATGGACATGAGTTTGAGCAAGCTTCTGGAGTTGGTGGTGGACAGAGAAGCCTGGCATGCTGCAGTCCATGGGGTTGCAGAGAGCTGGACACAACTAAGCAACTGAACTGAACTGAAGATCAGACTCCTCTCAAGTTCATGTTTACATCTTCTCCATCTTTCAGGGTCCTGTCACATCCATCTTTCTCCAGCTTGCTTCTCTCTCATCACCCCATTGTACTTCACTGTATTTTACATGATCAGTCTGACTGTGTGTGTGTGTGTGTGTGTGTGTGTATGTATGTGTTTCCTCTTAGTTTCTTGCAGGTTTATCTCCACCCCTCCCTGCAAGTTCCCCTTTCCCAAATAAATAGATGGATACACAGTTCTCTGGTTGGGAGTCTGTGCTTTTTAATATTCCCCTAGAACTCATGCTAAGCATTCAGTTCCTCTTAGCCACTTGGTAAATATGCACTGACTAATTGACTAAACTCTACAATATCAGAGACAAGAAATGTGCCAAGAAGGACAAAGAGACATTTTAAATTCCAGTTATCCTCCATCTGGTAGATCGAACTTCATCCTCATGGGTGATTTTGCTTCAGCCAATAGTCTTTTCAACAGCCACACCAAGGCAAGGAAATGCTCAGAAATAGAGAGGGTGCCAAGCCTGGACTCTCTGGACCACCCACTGAGGCTCCAGGGGAAAGAAGAGGAGGCACTGGAGAGCGATGAAACAGTCCTGAGGATGCAGAGCTGGGACAGATGGACAGAGGACCACAAGGTGACCCAACCAGGGTAAGAAGGAAGAGAAGAGGCTGCTGTAGGTCTGGGGCAGCAAGAAGTTTACATGGATCAGTTTATATGATTGGATTAATACTGTTTGGCTGAAAAAAATAGTGTAAATAAGATGAATATAAGCCATCTGGTTGGTAGTTGGTGCAAAATGGTCGAACAATAAGTAATAGAGAGACATGTCGAAAACAATCAGAAATGTATTTTAGCTTCAGAATAGTGCCACAATTCTGCTGTTTAAAATCGGGGGAAATGGGTTAGATTCCTGCCATAGCTATAATCATACAAGAAGCCCCAAACTGGGCTTAAGCCTCTGGACCCTTCTTGCCATTGTGGCTGAGGTTCTCTGAAGTTCCTCAAAGTAGAGAGCAGTTGATAGCGCTTCACAGATGATGCCTGAGCCCCTGCCAACAGTTTTGTGTTGCAATTAATTAAGATTTACAACAGAGTTAATCTGGCAACAGCCACGCATTGAACAATATGGGTAATTGTTGCTGTGTTGGGAAGCTTTTCCCTATGAGTGGTGACCAGATCCCATAAATGCCTGGAGCTTGTGTTTCCTTACACAGTGAAGCTGAGCCTTTACAGATTGTCTCTGCTCTGTTAGGGGTCCAGTAACCCAGAAACAAAGCCAAGGTTAGAAACTCTTGGTGACGCTGAATTAATGCTGTATACACCCCTGCACACACACCTACCTTAAAGGACAGGGTTATAGTTTGATTCCCTGATAGTGGCTTCTCCTTTCCCTTAGCAGTCCTATTCCTTCCATGCTTTTGGTTGGGGCATTCAGCCCATTTACATTTAAGGTAATTATTGATAAGTATGCTCCCGTTACCATTTATTTTATTGTTTTGGGTTCGAGATTATCTACCCCATTTGTGTTTCTTATCTAGGCAAGGTCCTTTAGCATTCGTTGTAGGGCTTGTTTGGTGTTGCTGAATTCTCTCAGTTTCTGCTTGTCTGAAAAACTTTTGAATTCTCCTTCAAATTTGAATGAGATCCTTGCTGGGTACAGTAATCGGGGTTGTAGATTGTTTTCTTCCATGACTTTAAGAATGCTCGGCCATTCCCTTCTGGCCTGAAGCGTTTCTATTGAGAGATCAGCTGTTATCCTTATGGGATTCCCCTTGTGAGTTATTTTTTGCTTCTCCCTTGCTGCTTTTAATATTTGGTCTTTGTATTTGATATTTGTTAATTTGATTAATATGTGTCTTGGGGTGTTCCATTTGGGGTTCATTCTATTTGGGACTCTCTGTGTTTCTTGGACCTGAGTGGCTCTTTGCTTCCTTCCATGCTGCTGCTGCTGCTAAGTCGCTCAGCTGTGTCCTTCTCCTAGCGATGCCATGAACTGCAGCCTACCAGGCTCCTCCATCCATGGGATTTTCCAGGCAAAAGTACTGGAGTGGGTTGCCATTGCCTTCTCCCTCCTCCCATGAGAGAAGGCCTTTCTCCATTTCTAGACATTTTCAACCCCATCAAGGACCACAAGGGGTTTCCATGGTGGTTCAGGTGCTAAAGAACCCAACTGCCAATTCATGAGATTAGGTTTGACCCCTGAGTTGAGAAGATTCCCTGGGGTAGGAAATGGCAACCACTTCTGGTATTCTTGCCTGGAAAATCCCATGTACAGAGGAGCCTGGCGGGTTACAGTCCATGGGATCACAGAGTCAGACACGACTGAGCACGCACGCATGCTGTAAGGACCACAAGGGAGACTGACCTCCGAGCCCCACCTGGCTATGGGAAGAGGAGAACGGAGTCCTGAACTTAGGAGAAGGTCTTGGTCTGGCAGGGAGTGCAGGCAGGTGATAAAAAAAAAAAAAAAAAAAACTTCCCTGCTCCTGGGGTCCTTGGGGAAGAGCAGAGCCAAAGATGAAGCTGTAACTCTTTCAAGTGCCTTGTGTTTTCCTTAGCTTTTTTTCTCTCAGTAGCATAAATCCATAATTTTTGGAAAAGTTGAAAAAATCAAATGAAGAGAAAAGAGCAAAATGAACGAGACGTGCTTTTGTAGCTCTAAGCAGGAACCTCTTTTACCTGTCCTGTGTCTCTCCTGCCATGTGCGCACACTGATAATTCCCTGCAAATGGGATGGTCCTGTCCTGTAATCTGCTTTCTCTCTGAGTGGATCATGCACACCTGGCCAACTTATTTCATATGCATTCAAAGCATGATTTTAATAACTATGTCTCCATAATCATTCATTGTATTGTGTGCTTGCTGTGTATTGGAGAGCTTGTAGGGAGTTGGTTTTTAGGAATTCAATAATGCAGCTTCCACAGGATGGAAGACTGGGTTCCAGGGTTAGGGGTTCTCTGCCCACGTGTTGGAAGTGGCTTCAGGCTCTAGGTGGGTCGATTTACCTAACAGATTTGCACAGCACTTTATAGATTCAAGGCACATTTGCACCCTCATCTGAGATGGTAGGAGAGGCATCTTAGGCCATCCTTGTCGATGTTGAGGAAATGGTGTCAGGAGCCTACATGTCTTAACCTTGGAGCGTGATCCACTCAAAGCTTCGATTCATAAAGAACAGATGGTCCTCAAGCTCATATCTTTTGACTCTAAGCCAAAGCCTTTACACTCTTTCTAAAAAAAAAAATTCTTTTTGATGAAAGTTTGGGGTTCATCATGTTCCTAGAAGGGGACCCCCAAAAGTGGACTCTTATCTAGTACTCAGAAACAACTTGTCCAAGGAGACACGTGTAGTGACAAAGCAAATGACTTTATTGGGAAAGGGGCACCCGGGTGGAGAGTAGCACGGTAAGGGAGCCCAGGAGATCTGCTCTGCCACGTGGCTCACAGCCTTGGTTTTTATGGTGATGAGGTTAGTTTCTGGGTTGTCTCTGGCCAGTCAGCTTGCTTGGCCCATAGCCTGACTCAGGTTCTTCCTGGTGGTTTACATCTCCTGGCCAAGATGGATTCTAGCGTGAGGATTCTGGGAGGTTGGCAGGACATATTATGGGCTGGCAGCTCCTCCTTCCTTTTGGCCTCTCTTGAATTCTCCCAGTTAGTTTTCAGTGGCAGCACTGTGCTCTTCATTGGAAACTCCTGGTGTGAGACAACACAAGCAAGCAGTTATTACCATGTCTGGCCAAGGTGGGCAGTTTCAGTCAGCAGTATCCTAACAAGTGGATGAAAGGATTAAGCTGAGAAGCCCTATTCTCTCCCTTCCAAACCCTTCAATTCTAGACCTGCATACAATTAAGTACAAGCACTCTTCCTCACGTGCCAGCAGCAGAGGTCCCTGCTTGGTGCACACTGTTAAGCACTGTCACCTGCATGACTGGCAACAGCAAACTTGCCCTTTCCACCTGAGGACACGAGAGCAGCCTGAGAGGGCTGCCCCACGTGAAGGGCTCTGGTGGTGAGAAAGGAGATTCTTGCCACTTACTCACAAGCAGACTCACTAGGAAGTCTGTGGGGACTGCCTGACCCCAGGAAGGTGGTCCACTGGGCTTTTGTCATTCCTCCCAGGGCATGGTGACACCATCTGAAATGACCATACATCTATGACATTCCACGCCACCCGGCCCTTTGGCAGGCTCCCTCTACGGGCTTCTTCTAACTGGTCTGGCACCAAGGGATGGGAGATTGCAGAGCTGGTACCCGTGTGTGCGTCCAGCGTCTGAGTCAACATTTCAAGGAAGTCAGATGGTGGTTATTTATAAGGCACTGATGTCAGTTGCTCCCTACAAATCACTTATTACCATTTAACTGAAAGCAATGAGCTCATGCCTGAAAAAAAGAAAGAAAAAAGCCTTAATGAAATGATGGACCTTTGGGGAGGGAGGGTTTCTCCTGGGGCCAGTTTGTTCTGGAGGGAGGCGGGAGGGAAGAAAAGGGAGGCAAGCCTCTCATTCCCCTTCCAACAAAATTACCACAATCTTATAAAATAGGGGTTTTTAGCTACATTTTCCAGTAAGTCCAGTGACTTCATTTGCATGGGAAGGATTTATGACACAAGTTCACTACCATAGATGTCTCTGACACCGAGTCCTTTGACCCAGTAAGTACTCTCCTTCTGGTGCAAATTGTTTTCTAAGCTTGAACTCTGGTTTTTAGAAGAATAATCCTATTTAAGGGGAGGAATCCTGTCTAAGGAATTGAGTATGATGCAAAGTGAGTTTCATGTGGCCCGAGCTCAAATATTCATGGTTCCTTGCAAGTATCTGAGACTCAGAAATAATTCTGACATCTTTTAAATCAAGAAAATGACCTGTCTCAGTTTTCCTGATTGAACTCCCCAAATGACATAACCTACTTGTGGATTAAAACAAAAATACTCTGAGATGTTTAATATGGCATCATTCTGAATTAAGTTTTTCTGAAACACACACACTCAAAATCTACTGTTGCCCAGAAGAAAACAAAAGCCCATATAGTTAAATTAAAACAAAACAGTGACAACAACAAAAATAACAACAGCAACAAAACAAATTCATTAGATTTTCACAGTTAGCTGGGGAACTAAGAACTTCAAAAGATGAATAATAGGTAGTACACCCATAATTCAATATTCAGTTAAGTTCAGCCTCTCAGTCTTGTTCGACTCTTTGTGACCCCATGAACCGCAGCACGCCAGGCTTCCCTGTCTATCACCAACTCCCGGAGTCCACCCAAACCCATGGCCATCAAGTCGATGATGCCATCCAGCCATCTCATCCTCTGTCGTCCCCTTCTCCTCCTGCCCTCAATCTTTCCCAGCATCACGGTCTTTTCCAATGAGTCAGCTCTTCACATCAGGTGGCCAAAGTATTGGAGCTTCAGCTTCAACATCAGTCCTTTCAGTGAACACCCAGGACTGATCTCCTTTAGGATGGACTGGTTGGATCTCCTTGCAGCCCAAGGGACTCTCAAGAGTCTTCTCCAACACCACAGTACAGAAACATCAATTCTTTGGCACTCAGCTTTCTTTATAGTCCAACTCTCACATCCATAAATAACCACTGGAAAAACCATAGGCTTGACTATATGGACTTTTGTTGGCAAAGTAATGTCTCTGCTTTTTAATATGCTATCTAGGTTGGTCATAATTTTCCTTCCAAGGAATAAGCATCTTTTAATTTCATGGCTGCAATTGCCATCTGCAGTGATTTTGGAGCCCAGAAAAGTAAAGTCAACCACTGTTTCCACTGTCTCTCCATGTATCTGCCATGAAGTGATGGGACCAGATGCCATGATCTTAGTTTTCTGAATGTTGAGCTTTAAGCCACCTTTCCCCTCTCCTCTTTCACTTTCATCAAGAGGCTCTTTAGTTCTTCTTCACTTTCTGCCATTAGAGTGGTGTCATCCACATATCTGAGGTTATTGATATTTCTCCCGGCAATCTTGATTCCAGCTTGTGCTTCCTCCAGCCCAGCATTTCTCATGATGTACTCTGCATATAAGTTAAATAAGCAGGGTGACAATATACAGCCTTGATGTACTCCTTTTCCTATTTGGAACCAGTTTGTTGTTCCATGTCCAGTTCTAACTGTTGCTTCCTGACCTGCATACAGATTTCTCAGGAGGCAGGTAAGGTGGTCTGGTATTCCCATCTCTTTCAGAATTTTCCACAGTTTGTTGTGATCCATACAGTCAAAGGCTTTGGCATAGTCAATAAAGCAGAAATAGATGTTTTTCTTGAACTCTCTTGCTTTTTTGATGATCCAGCGGATGTTGGCAATTTGATCTCTGGTTCCTCTGCCTTTTCTAAATCCAGCTTTAACATCTGGAAGTTCATGGTTCACGTATTGCTGAAGCCTGGCTTGGAGAATTTTAAGCATTACTTTACTAGCGTGTGAGATGAGTGCAATTGTGCAGTAGTTTGAGCATTCTTTGGCATTGCCTTTCTTTGGGATTGGAATGAAAACTGACCTTTTCCAGTCCTGTGGCCACTGCTGAGTTTTCTATATTTGCTCTCATATTGAGTGCAGCACTTTCACAGTGTCATCTTTCAGGGTTTGAAATAGCTCAACTGGAATTCCATCACCTCTACTAGCTTTGTTCGTTGTGATGCTTCCTAAGGCCAACTTGACTTCACATTCCAGGATGTCTGTCTGTAGGTAAGTCTGATTACACCATTGTGATTATCTTGGCCGTGAAGATCTTGTTTGTACAATCCTTCTGTGAATTCTTGCCATCTCTTCTTAATATCTTCTGCTTCTCTTAGGTCCCTACCATTTCTGTCCTTTATCAAGCCCATCTTTGCATGAAATGTTCCTTTGGTATCTCTAATTTTCTTAAAGAGATCTCTAGTTTTTACCATTGTATTGTTTTCCTCTATTTCTTTGCATTGATCACTGAGGAAGGCTTTCTTATCTCTCCTTGCTATTCTTTGAAACTCTGCATTCAAATGAGTGTATCTTTCCTTCTCTCTTTTGCCTTTCACTTCTCTTCTTTTCACAGCTATTTGTAAGGCCTCCTCAGATAGCCATTTTGCTTTTTTCCATTTCTTTTCCATGGGGAGGGTCTTAATCCTTGTCTCCTGTACAATGTCACGAACCTCTGTCCATAGTTCATCAGGCACTCTGTCTATCAGATCGAGTCCCTCAAATCTATTTCTCACTTCCACTGTATAGTCATAAGGGATTTGATTTAGGTCATACCTGAATGGCCTAGTGGTTTTCTCCACTTTCTTCAATTTCAGTCTGAATTTGGCAATAAGGAGTTCATGATTTGAGCCACAGTTAGCTCCTGGTCTTGTTTTTTCTGACTCTATAGAGTGTCTCCATCTTTGGCTGCAAGGAATATAATCAATCTGATTTTGGTGTCAACCATCTGGTGATGTCCATGTGTAGAGTCTTTTGTGTTGTTGGAAGAGGATGTTTGCTATGATCAGTGTGTTCTCTTGGCAGAACTCTATTAGTCTTTGCCCTGTTTCATTCTGTACTCCAAGGCCAAATTTGCCTGTTACTCCAGGTATTTCTTGACTTCCTACTTTTGCATTCCAGTCCTTCATAATAAAAAGGACATCTTTTTTGGATGTTAGTTCTAGAAGATCTTGTAGGTCTTCATAGAACTGTTCAACTTCAGCTTCTTTGGTGTTACTGGTCAGGGTATAGACTTGAATTATCATGATATTGAATGGTTTGCCTTGGAAATGAACAGAAATCATTCTGTCATTTTTGAGATTGCATTCAACTACTGCATTTTGGACTCTTTTGTTGACTGTGAGGGCTACTCCATTTCTTCTAAGGGATTCTTGCCCACAGTAGTAGATATAATGGTCCTCTGGGTTAAATTCACCCATTCCAGTCCATATTAGTTCACTGATTCCTAGAATGTCAATGTTCACTTTTGTCATGTCCTGTTTGAACAGTTCCAATTTGCCCTGATTCATGGACCTAACATTTCAGGTTCCTATGCAATACTGCTCTTTACAGCATGGAATATTGCTTCTATCACCAGTCCTATTCACAACTGGGTATTGTTTTTGCTTTGGCTCCATTCCTTCATTCTTTCTGGAGTTATTTCTCCACTGATCTCCAGTAGCATATTGGTCACCTACTGACCTGGGGAGTTCATCTTTCAGTGTCCTATCTTTTTGCCTTTTCATACTGTTCCATGGGGTTCTCAAGGCAAGAATACTGAAGTTGTTTGCCATTCCCTTCTCCAGTGGACCACATTCTGTCAGACCTCTCCACCATGAGCTGTCCGTCTTGGGTGGCCCCACATGGCACGGCTTAGTTTCACTGAGTTAGACAAGGCTGTGGTCCGTGTGATCAGACTGGCTAGTTGTCCGTGACTGTAGTTTCAGCCTGTCTGCTCCCTGATCCCCTCTCTCATTGCCTACCATCTTACCTGGGTTTCTCTTACCTTGGATGTGGGATCTCTCTTCATGGCTGCTCCAGCAAAGCATAGCTGCTGCTCCTTACCTGGGACGCAGGGTAGCCCCTCTTGGCTGCTGCCCCTGACCTCTGGCCTGGGGTAGCTCCTCTTGGTCACGCTTGTGTGCTGTCAATTCAGTATTAAGAGACATTAAGATCAATCAGGACAACACTGGCAACTCAGAAGAGAAATTTCTGGAAAGAAATAGTGGACAGTGGAGAAGAGGCACTCAGGGAAGAAGCAGACAAGATACAGACAAAGTGAGATGGAAAGACTCATTCAGCCCCTACCTCCCCCTTGCTCAGTCGCTTCATTTGTGTCTGACACATTGTGACCCCATGGACCATAGCTCTCCAGGCTTCTCTCTCCATGGGACTCTCCCGGCAAGAATACTGCCATCTCCTCCCCTAGGAAATCTTGCCAAGCCAGGGATCAAACCCATGTCTCCTTCATCTCCTTACTTTGGCAGGCAGACTCTTTATTACTGAGCCACCTGGGAAGCGCATTTCCTTTATGCATCTGTAGGCAAAGTTTGGTTTTAATAGAGGACAGGGAGTCCCTAAGAGTTAATTTTGTCATTTAGATTATGACAAGGTTTCTAGAATTAAACTGAAAGCTGAGGTCAGTCTAAAGGCTGGAGACTTCTTGAACCTCATTTGAGTTGCCCTGAGAATTGTTTATAAAAGCTTCTAGAAGTGGAAAAACCAACAACAACAAAGGGATAGACAGAAAGAGAGCCACATTTTGTTTTTCTAAGCCAGTTATATATATTTCTGAAGGTTCAGTCCTAGACGAATCTGAGGAAAGTATGTGTAATACAGTCACCAAGAGCCAAGTGGCTTTTATTTACCTAAAAAAGAGCCTACTTGAGAATGTAACTTCCAATAGAGTTCCTATTCTTGTGGTCCAACATTTTTTAACATTCTAAAATTAGCGAGGCAAACCTGATCACTTGATCCCGAGAAGAATTTTATTACCTTCTCAGTGCTTGGAGCCCAAGTGCTCTTGGAGTGATTGAAATCAAGCTGCAGGCTTTAAAATCTTTCAAAAATCAGGTAAACGCCTTGAGAAGGGACAGGATCTCAGAAGGCGAAGGCAGATGTGGTATAGCCTTCAGTGTTCTCTGTTATAAGAACGAAGAGCTGACAGCTTCCTTGTTTCATCTCTGCCAGCTCTACCGGGTAGAACTTCTGCGAGGGGAGGAAGACTGAAGGCTGTTTGCATTGTCTGGAATTGTGCATATTAGGAACTCAGCAGAAAACGTGCAGTGGTGTGTGTGTGAGAGAGAGACAAAGAGAATGAGACAGAGGAAAGAGTATATTTTCAGTTAAAAATGGTGCAAGCTTGGTTTGAAGAGCAGATTTGAAGGGGCCGTAGATGTGGAAAAGCATCTGGAAGGGTTAATCCAGGCAGCCAGGAGAAGATGTCTGGGAGGAGAGGGTGAAGTCATGGCGGGAAAGAGATGTGGACCTCAGGGATCCGAGAGAGATTTTGGGGTAACTTCAGGAAGGTTGGTGGCAGATGGGCTCTGAGAACTGGGGGAGGGGGCATGCCTGACCCTATCTCAAGGAGGGGTGAGAGGGGTGCAGCCTTCAGAGGACAGAACCCATTAGTTCTGTGTCCCCACCGTCCTCTCCCTCCTTCTGTCCCCTCCCCCTCCTCATCCTGCCCCTTCTGACCAGGGACCTGGAGCTGAGCTATTACACAAGACTGTTAGTTGCTCCTCTTGCTGCAGGCTCTGTGTTTTGAGTCCACTGTCCTTTCAGACACACATCCCACACCCCTCACAGATGCCCATGGGAGAGAGACCAGTCTCCTAGCTGTTCCTTCATCCTGCTACTCTGAGCCGTCTGTCCCTAATGCCTCTCTTCTCTTTCTTCTCTAAATGTCTTAAATCTGACCACCCACTACTCCCGAGCAGTGTGGACCCTGTGAGTCTCTCTGCTCGGAAACCATATCATGCTCACCACCAGACATTCGTCTGGCCATAAAGTTCAGTTCCTTGAACAAGTGTTTGTTAGCGACCCACCCCACGTGTAGAGAATTCCCCTAAATAATGTGAGGGCAGGAGTCCTTATAGAATGTTTTCTGCAGTTTGTCACAATAAGAATGATTCTCTCCCCGGCCCCCAGTTCTTACTAGTATATGGATGTTAATTTCAATAGTGGTCTTACCACTGCTGAAAAGAAGTATGTGATGTATTTGATTTTTAGATTTCTTCTTAATTGTTTTGTATCCTTTAGCTAAATCAGACTTCATTGAAAAAGTGTGTTCTTTTAACATTCTGAAGAATTTTTGAGTGTTTTATCCACTTTGCCTTCAGTATTATATTGACCTATAATTTTTCTTTCCTGCTGCAGTATTTTTTTCCCCAAAACAATGGATCAGAACCTTGAAGAGTTTACGTATTCTTGTAAGTTTTGGGGCTTCCCTGATGGCTCAGATGGTAAAGAATCTGCCTGCAATGCAGGAGGCCTGGGTTCAATCCCTGGGTTGGGAAGAACCTCTGGAGGAGGGCATGGCAACCCTCTCCAGTTTACTAGCCTGGAGAATCCTGTAGACAGAGGAGCCTGGCAGGTGTAGATTCACTTTCAACCCCAGTCCTTTTTAGATGGTAAATTCTTTGAAAGCTTTTTCAATACTTTTGGCCTTTTTGGTTTGTGGGGAGGGAGTTCTTTAGTAATTTTACTTTTTCCATATGATTGTAAATTTCAGCAGATTTAGAAGCCTAATGGATTGATTGGATTGTGATATTTACTTATATTTTGTATTTGTTGCTGTGTTCCTCCATTTCTTGATTCTAATTTCACTTTCTTTAGTCTTCATTTTTCCTGATTAAACTTGTTGGAAATTTGCCCATTTTTTTTGTTTATATTCTTTCAAGATTAAGCTTGTTGAATTGTTTATTGCTTTTCTTCTATTTTTACTTTTAAATAAATGCTAATCTTTATCTGCAATAATAAAAGCATTTAGGGGTATTCATTTTCCTTGGAGCATAGCTTCCATTGCTATACATATTTTGGTATGATGTAGTTTTCTCTTTTCTCTAACTTGCAGTTTCAATTTTGATTTCTTATTTCTTTGGCCAAGAGTTATTTAGGAGAATGTTTCTTCATTTCTAAGCAGTGAAGGTTTTTCAGTCATATTTTTAAATTTCCAGTTGTATTGGATTATGATCAGAGAATATAACTTGAAAACTTTCTGCTTATTTGAATTTGTTGTGCTTTCTTTGTGGCCAAGTATGTAATTGATTTCTGTGAATGGTCCACGGATGTGTGTGTGTGGCATATATATATATATATACATACATATGTATTATATATATATATAATCTTTATGTACTATTCAGTTGTGTCAAAAAAAAAAAGAAAGAAAGAAAACTCTTATTTTCTGTACTCCAGAGCTATCTGATTTTGGAAGAGAGACATTAAAAATTTCCAGGAGGGTTATTGTTGTTTTTTCTTTTAATCAATGTTTCTTAGAATCTCTAATCATCAATAGTATATACTTAGGTGCTATGTTTTTATCTAACGTGCAGGCTTACCATCATTGTTTCTTCTTCATAAATTGTCTTTTATTATTATACAATGTTCCTCCTCATTTTGGGCTTTTAACCTTAAGTTCTACTCCATCTGATATTAATATTGTCATCCCTGCTTTCATTTTGTTTGCATTTGCTTGACATCTCTTTGCTCATCCCTTGATTTTCAACATTTCTTTTCCATTTTAAAAAATGTTTCTTATAAACAACATATATCTGGGTTTTGTTTTTTAACTCAACATGACAGTCTCTGTGATTTAATGGGATAATTCATCCTGCTCACATTCGGTTTAACACATGAAACTTCTATCTTTCCTGTCTAGGTTTTTTTTAATTGCTCAAGGATTGTGAAATTTACCCATAGTTATATATAGTATTTCACTTCCACTGCAGTATAATATCTTGTTGTGTAAATATTCTGTAATTCATCCATCCATTTTATGTTTGATAGACATTTGAGTTGTTTTTAGGTTTTGGCTATTATACATAGTATTATTTACATTTGTGGCCTTGTTTTTGTGTGTGTGTGGAGTGTGTGTCTTTATTTAACTGAATTAGATAAGTACCTTAATAAGTGAAACTGACAAAATGTATTTGGGAACAAACTATTGACTCCTGAAGAACATAGCTAGGTGGTGGGGATGAATATACTCAGGTGATTGCTCACTAGCTTTGAGTTTGGAGTAGAATATGAAGAAAGACCTGGTATTTTCTTTTCTATGTTGATGTCCCTTTGACTCAACACTATCGTTACAAACCAAGTATCTGTATACATGGATCTCTTTTGGAATCCTCCATTTTGTTTTGCATAGCTCTGCTTTCCTATCCTTTTCTCAATATTTCACTGTCTTATTATTGTAGCTTTATAATGAGCCCCATAGCTGATAGCATTCATCTTCCAACTTTGTTCTTCTTTGTGATTGCCTTGGCTATCATCATTGTTCAGTTGCTCAGTCATGTCTGACTCTTTGAGACCCCGTGGACTGCAGCACACCAGGCTTCCTTGTCCATCACCATCTCCCAGAGCTTGCTCGGACTCTTGTTCATTGAATCAATGATGCCATGCAGCCATCTTATCCTCTGTTGTCCCCTTTTCCTCCTGCCTTCAATCTTTCCCAGCATCAGCATCTTTTGTAATGAGTTGACTCTTCACATCAGGTGGCAAAGTATTGGAACTTCAGCTTCTGCATCAGTCCTTCTAACAAATATTCAGGATTGGTTTCCTTTAGGATTGACTGGTTTGATCCCCTTGCTGTCCAGGAGACTCTCAAGAGTCTTCTGCAACACCACAGTTCAAAAGCATCAGTTCTTCATTGTTCAGCCTTCTTTATGGTCCAACTCTCACATCCATACATAACTACTGGAAAATGATAGCTTTGACTACATGGACTTTTGTTGGCAAAGTAATGTCTCTGCTTTTTAATACACTGTCTAGGTTTGTCATAGCTTTTCTTGGCTATATTTGGCCTTTTATGTTCTCTTAGGAAGCTTAGAATGTGTTTGTTAATTTCCACAAAAACTTGTTCAGATTTGGAGTGAACAATAAATCTGTTCATCATTTTGGGGAAGTTGAAATCTATTTACACCTCAGTCTTCTAATCCATGAACATGGTATATCCATTTATTCCTTAAGTTTATATAGGCCTCAATGTTCTATAGCCTTTTTGTGCAGAGATTTTGACCAGCTCTTTGTAAAACATATTCCTATTTATTTCATTTTTTGTCATTGATGCTGTTTTGAATATTTAAAATTATTTTATAATTCTTTCTTGATAATATAGAATGCTTTCGATACTTATAAGTTAACCCTGTATCCAGCAATTTTGCTGAAATAAATTTGATTCTGGTAGCGTACCTGTAGATTTCTTGAGATTTTTATACGAACAAAAATTACATTGTCTATGATTCTTAGATTCTTTCTAATCTGTGTTATTTTTGTTTTCTTTCCTTATGGAGCTGGATGAGCTCCATCACAATATTGCCAGGCAAGCTTGTCTTGTTTTGGATTTCTGGATGAAAGTTTTTACTATTTCAACATTAAGTATGATGTTTGCTGTGGGGTCTGATAAATAACCTCTATTAGATTAAAAAAATTCTCTTCTGTGCATACTTTGCCAAGTGTTGGTGATTTTTTTTAATCATGAAAGAGTGCTTAATTTTATTCAATTGTTTTCTGCTTCTCTTGAGATGATCACATAAGTTTCTCCTCTATTATGCTAATTTTATGATATATAAGGGTGAATTTTTGAATGTTAAACAAATTTTTCAGTTCTGAAATAATCTCAACTTGGCCATAATGCATTATTTTTTCTGTATGATTGTTTTCCTAATGTTTTATCTAGGAATCTATATTTTTGTTGATGAGACATACTAACCTGTAATCTTTGTTTCTGAGCCTGTTCTTATCACCATCAAGTTTGTGCTGGTATTATAACAGGGTTTTTGAAATTTCACATATGATGAATTATCTGCAAGAATTTGTAAGATCTATTTCATATCCATATATTTGAAAATATGAAATGCTGAAGCTGTCTGGTTTCTTCAGATTTCTCTGCTAGAAGATTTTTAGTTATGGACTCAGTTTCTTTAGAAGATATATAACCATTCATATTTTTAATATAGTTTATGACTCTTGAAAGGTTTTGGTTTCACTAGGAATTTCTCACTTTTATCTAAATTTTCATATGTATTGACATGAGGTTTTCATAGAATTTTTGTATTGTACTTTTAACCTCTTTGTCTTCTTCTGCCTTTATCTAAACTACTTCCAGTCTTCCATTTTCTGTAAATTTAGTTATTGTTTTTCCTAGTCTTTTGTAATGGATCTCTAATTTGTTTTTAGCCTTTATTCTTTTCTAACATATATATTTAAGACTGTAAATGTCTGTCTTGACATATGTGAACTGATGCTGGGAAGAAGGGATTATTCAGGAGTTACAGGGAAGGTTGTGCAGAGTTGACATCACTTTAAGTGGCTGTATCTGTCCTGGGTTTTGTTTTATTCAGATTTATTTGATTGGGCTTTCCCAGCCATGACAAAACCCAAAAAAGAAACAATGACTACTAAGTCAAGAATTTTACTGTCACCAAACTGTCATCTTTGGATTACTAGCTAACAGATGGAGCCCTTGGGACTTACCATTTTTACAACTGGTAAGTGCTTTCTACTAGGACTGCTGCTTGCTGGGACAGTGGTGGCATTGGGAAACAGAAAAAAACGATTCACCGAGTTGAGGCACACTGAAGGAAGAATTGGCAGAGTTGGTTCAACAACTACTGAAAGAGTGTTCAGAAGAGGTTAACAGAGGGTTTTATTTGCTCAATAAATATTTACCAAGTGACTAATGTGTACAGCAAATAGCGTGGGTGGGAAGTTGTTGGCAGCAGGAACAAGACAGTAAACGTCTTGGTCAAGGTCACAATCTCAGGGCTAGGGGAGGGGGATCAACATATATTGGTTAAGTCTGATTGTTCAGAAATGCTGAATGTCCTTAGCTGTACTGTTCTAAAAGGTGACAGTATGAGGATGCTCTCCAGGAAGGGCCGTCTGTGTCCCTGTCATTTCACATTTTAGCTGGGTGACTGAAGGAAAGTTATTTAGTGTCTTTATTATTTAATGTGCCCCAGTTTTGTCACCTGTAAAAGTCTTTCTTCTTGCTTTAAATCAAAATGACAAAATCTCTATAACTTGCTTACCATTGGGCCTCCTAGAACCCACATCTGATATGAGTGTCACTAAGGGTTTCTTGTGCTTCTACATCCTGCACCTGCCATTTCTCCATTTCTCTTTTCCTTCCATGAAGCTGAACAATAAAGAACAAGAGAATTATCAGTGTTTTAAGAAAATTTCTGGAAGTGGAATTTTTCCTGTACTTGATTTTATTTTTGTTTTACTTCTTGGCTGTGCCAGGTGTCATAAGGGACCTTATTTCCCCAAACAGGGGTCAAATCTGCATCTTGTTCTTTTTAATAATTTTAAAATTATGCTTGACTTTTTTTTAAAGATTCCACATATAAGTGACATCGTGCAATATTTGGCTTTCAATGCCTGACTTATCTTACTTAGCATAATACCCTCAAGTTCCATCCATGGTGTTGCAAATGACAGGATTTTCTTTCTCTTGGCTGAATAATATTACATTGTGATACACACACATATCTTTTTTATCTAGTGTATAACATGCTGACTATGGTTGATAATGTTGTTGTTCAGTTGCTAAGTCAAGTCTGACTCTTTGCGACTCCATGGACTGCAGCACACCAGGCTTCCCTGTCCTTCACTATCTCCCTGAGTTTGCTCAAACTCCTGTCCACTGAGTCAGTGATGCCATTCAACCATCTCATTCTCTATCACCCCCTTCTCCTTTTCCCTCAGTTTTCCCCAGCATCAGGGTCTTTTCCAATGAGTCAGCTCGTTGCATCAAGTAGCCAAAGTATTAGAGCTTCAGCATCAGTCCTTCCAATGAATACTCAGGGTTGATTTCTTTTAGGATTGACTGGTTTGATCTCGTTGCTGTCCAAGAGATTCTCAAGAGTCTTCTCCTCGCACCACAGTTCAAAAGCATCAATTCTTTGGTGCTCAGCCTTCTTTACGGTCCAAGTCTCAAATCCATACATGACTACTAGAAAAACCACAAGTTTGACTTGTATAATTGAAATTTGCTAAGACAGAAGAACTTACATGTTTTCAATGAACAAAGTAAATATGTGAGGTGAAAGGTATGTTAATTAACTCAGTGAAGGGGGAGTCTTTTCACTGTGTATATGTGTGTATCTCAGATCATCACAGTGGATACTTTAATTATCACATAATTTTGTCAGTTATACCTCATTAGAGCTTATATATATATATATATATATATATATATATATATATATATGTACAAATTCCCATTTTTTAATCTAATACAGAAAAATTTAAAATAAATCTCATGGTAGAGATCAAGTTTAACCCATGTTTCCCAGCTATACAATTATTTTTATAATACTTTGCATGCTTCCTTTTATAGTTTAACCTTTTTTTGCTTGTTGTGTATACTGATTTTAATTTTTACAAAAACTTTTTCTTCTAGTTTTATCGAGATATGGTTGACATTCAGCACTGTGTATGTTTAAGGTGCACAGCATAATGATTTGACCTACACACACCATGAAATGGCTACCACAGTTAGTTTAATGGACATTCATCATCTCCTATAGATATAAAATTAAATAGAAAAAATTTTTCCTTGTGGCAAGAACTCTTTTAACTTTCATATATAACATACAGCAGAGTTAATTATATTTATCATATTGTATGTACATCCCTAGTGCTTATTTATCTTATAACTGAAAGTTTGTACCTTCTGATCACCTTTAAAGGATCCTGCCTACTCCTATCTCTGACAACTACAAATCTGGTCTCTCTTTCTGCGTTTCTTTGTTTTGGAGGTATGACTGACCTACAACACTGTTACTTACTTTTACACAACATAGTGATTTGACATTTCTGCACACTTCAAACTGATCACCAAGGTAAGTCTAGTTATGTGTATCACCATGTGAAGATACTACACAGTTATCAATTGTATTCCCCACACTGTGCATTTCATACCGGTGATTCATTTATGTGGAAACTGGAAGTCTGCACCTTTTAATATCTCTCATCTGTTTCTTTCATTCCTCTAGTCTCTTCCTTTCTGACAACAACCTTTTTGTTCTCTGTACTATGGCTCTTTCTGTTTTGTTAGGTCTGTTCATTTGTTTTTTGCAGACTCCACATGTAAGTGAAATCATGTATCTGTCAAACTTATTTCACCACTCTCTAGATCCATGTTGTCACAAATGGCAAGATAGCATTCTTTTTTATGGCTGAGAAATATTCTGTGTGTGTGTGTGTGTGACATCTTCTTTATTCATTCATCTATTGATGAGCACTTGTTTCCATATCTCAAGTAATGCCGCAATGAACATAAGGGTGCATACATTTTTTCTAATTAGTGTCTTTGTTTTCTTTAGATAAATATCCAGAAGTGGCACTGCTAATCACATGGTAGTTCTATTTTTAATTTTTTGAGGAACCTCCGTGGTGTTTCCATAGGGGCTGCACCAATTTACATTCCCACCAACAGTTTAGGAGGGTTCCCTTTCCTCCAAGTCCTCCACAGCACTTGATATGTGGGTTGTCATCTAGGTAATCGTCATTCTGATGGGTGTGAAATGAGATCTCACTGTGGTTTTGAATTGAATTTTTCTAATTAGTCCTGTTGATTGTCTTTTCATGTATGTGTTGGCCATCTGTAAGTCTTGCTTGAAAAACGTCTATTTAGTTCTTCTGCCCATTTTTTAAACCAGGTTGTTTCTTTTAATTGTATGAATTCTTTGTATATTTGGATATTAACCCCTATTGTTTAACCTTTTTTGGGGCAGATATGGGACTTAGGGTTAGGGTTATCTTTTTCTGCTACTAATATATTAATAAATGTTTTGAACAAAAAGCATGGAAGAAAAATTTACATGTTTTAGCCATAATAATTTGTCAAGGGAGAAGAGAGGGTCCAGTTAGAGGAGCAGCATGAGGAAATAGTCGATCATGTGATAACATTTGTTAGCTTCCTGCCTTACCCTCCTGGGTCTGTAGTGGGAACATTTCTTGGCTCTTTTGTCTCTGTGTGGAGTGTGTGTGCATGTGTGGGTGTAACCCCTGCATGTACATTCTTTCCTCTTTACTTCTCATGTACTATGCTGTGCTTAGTTGCTCAGTTATGTCTGACTCTTTGCGACTCCATGGACGGTAGCCCACCAGGCTCCTCTGTCTTTGGGGATTCTCCAGGCAAGAATACTGGGATGACTTGCCATGCCCTCCTCCAGGGGATCTTCCCAACTCAGGGATCAAACCCAGGTCTCTCACACTGAAGGCAGATTCTTTACCGTCTGAGCCACCAGGGAAGCCCAAGAATACTAGAGTGGGTAGCCTATCCCTTCTCCAGGGGATCTTCCTGACCCAGGAATCAAACCAGGGTCTCCTGCATTGCAGGTGAATTCTTTACCAACTAAGCTACCAGGGAAGCCCTTACTTCTCATAGGTACACACATAAATTTGTGTACTTGGAGGTGATGAAAGATCTGAATTTTTCTAGATGTCAGAAACAGAGTTGCTTTGACAGAATTAGAAGCTGCAGTATTGAATTCATGATGAAATTCATTCCCAGTGCACCCAGAGTGTTCAGTTGCACAATCACAGCATTCACGGAGGGACACTGGTGGAAGTGAGGAATCCCTGGAGCAACCTGTCATTGGTCACAATGTTGCTTCCTAGCTGCCACAGACCATGTAGACATCAAACCAGAAAGATCCAGAATTGCTGTTAATAGATATCATCACATAGTCCAACTTTCCCCCATAAATTGCCCCAATTTAACAACAAAAAATAAAAATCTTGAAGTATCTAAGTAGGACTCCAGGGGGAGGACCATGTTTTTAAAAATGTAACATGGCCAGTTTGTGGTCTTTTTTATTACCCAGAGATTGATCACATGCGCTGAATAATGAAATCTCTGCATCTGTGGGGCACAAGTGTTTTACGTTTCCCACATTTATGGTTTGACATTGGAAACATCTGTGCAGGCCCACTAGGCAACATCTGGAAGACATTTCTGGGCTTTTATGACATGCAGAGTGATCTTTGTTTTGGAACAAGTGTGTGATTTTCCCCAGTAGCTCTTCCTGCTAGTAATGTCCTTCTAATTGGCATTTCACTGGGGGATTGAAAGGAGCCTGGCTTCCTGACCTTTGCTGGGTGTCAGGAGATGTTTCAGAAGAATCCTCACATGGTCAGGATCCCCCAGAAGGAGAAGATGCTGAGTCATGGATTTAGCTCCCTTCACCCACAACTCACTAATCACAGGGAGCAGGTGGAGAGGAAAAGGGAACTCAGTTACTGGGCCAGAACTTTGCTAGATGTTTTCTCCATATGAATACATTTATGGCAAAACATTACTCTGGCGACAAAGGTTCGTACTGTCAAAGCTATGGTTTTTTCAATAGTCATGTATAGATGTGAGAATTGGACCATAAAAGAGGCTGAGCATCAAAGAATTGATGTTTTCCAACTGTGGTGTTGGTGAAGACTGTTGACTCCTTGGACTGCAAGGAGATCATGCTAGTTCATCTTAAAGGACATCAACCCTGAATACTCTTTGGAAGGACTGATGCTGAAGCTGAAGCTCCAATAATTTGGTCACCTGATGCCAAGAACTGACTCACTGGAAAAGACCCTGATGCTGGGAAAGATTGAAGGCAGGAGCAGAAGGGGATGACAGAGGATGAGATGGTTGGATGGCATCACTGACTCAAAGGACATGAGTTTGAGCAAGCTCTGGGAGATGGTGATGGACAGGGAAGCCTGGCATGCTGCAGTCCACGGGGTTGCAGAGAGTCAGACATGACTGAGTGACTGAACAACAACAGTGGCAAAATAAATATCTTCATCCTCCTCCACTCAGGAAGATACCATCTCAGAGGTTCATTTGCTTAAGGTCACCTGACTGATCAGTGATAGGTCTGAGATTTAAATGGATGTTTGTCTAATGTTAGAAGGTGGTGTCCTTGCTTTTAAAGAATGGACAAGGCAGCTTACTAGGCACCAAATATTTATGGAGGACCTACTCTTGATACGTGCCAGGACCTAGATGTTGAGGATGGATCAACAGATCAAGCAATCAAATTTCCCTGTCTTCATGGAGCTTGTATTCTAGTGCAATAGGATGACATTAAACAGTAAGCTGCATGGTAGGCCGAAGGGGGTGAGTACTATGAGAGAAAGACAGATCTAGGTATGGGATTCAGCAGTGTTGTGGAAAGTTTTATTTTAGTTTGAGTTCCCCACCCCCAGCAGAGTCTGAGGCAAGGACTCAAAAGTGGGTAGTTTATTTGGGAGGTGATCCCAGGACACACAACAAGGGAGTGGGGGAAGTGACCCATGGTAAGAAAAAAGGCCAAGAAAGGCCTCGTTAAAAAAAACCAATTGACCCCAACTGCTTCTCTCAACTAAGAGGGAAAGAAGCCACATAGAACATGACCAGACTTGGCCTGTGGCAAAACGGGGGGCTCAGGGCTCTTACCCTTCACTGGTTAAGGGCTGCTCCTGTGGAAACGTAACTCCTCTGAACTTCTAGGTTGTGCTTGAGAAGGAGGGGTGCTCTGTGGCTCTAAGGCAGCGACACAGAGGAGGTGCTGGGGCACGTGCTTGGCAGGGAACACCAAAGTATGGAGGCACTTCCAAAGTATGCCGGGGTCAAGTGTGTGGCCTGCATTGGCGTGGTGACCCTGAGTGGTAGCCGTGGGGCTGAAATTTAAAGTGGGAGGCTCAGTGCTGGCCTCACTATGTAAGTGATATTTAAGCAAAGACTTTAAAGAGGTTGAGGGTGAGCTGAGTGGCTATCAAGATACAAAGAGCATCCAAGGTCCCAGCGGGTAAGGATGTCAGGCTCAGGCAGAGTCGTGGAGGAGGCCTGGAAGGGGAGGGAGCTTGGGTGAGAGGAGTAAAAGATGAGGTTGAGGTCACAGGGACCAGACCCCACTGGGCTCGTGGATGACTGTAAGGGTTTGTGCTTTGGCCATGAGTCACAGAAGGGGTGTGAGTCACAGTAAACAGAGGGGTGACCTCACTTGACTTACATTTAAACTCTGTACAATATAGTGACTCAGTTCTTACAGGTTACACTCTGTTCATAGTTATTATAAAATATTGACTCTATTTCCTGTGTTGTACAATACATCCTTGTAGCTTACCTTATACTGTGCATGCTAAGTCACTTCAGTTGTGTCTGATTCTTTGGGACCCCATATACTGTAGCCCACGAGGCTCCTCTGTCCTTGGGATTCTCCAGGCAAGAATACTGGAGTGGGTTGCCATTTCCTCCTCCAGGGGATCTTCCCACCCTAGGGATAGAAACTGAGTCTCTTGCAGCTCCTACATTGCAGGCAGATTCTTTACCACTAAGCCACCAAGGAAGCCCTTATACTATTTATTTTTGATTATTTCATTTTTATTTTATATTGGGGCATAGTTGATTAACAATATTGTCTTAGTTGCAGGTGTACAGCCAATATGTAAACCTGTAATTTATATTGTACATCAACCATACTTCAATAAAAATAAAATGATGAAGATTTTAAAAAAAATCCCTCTGGCTGCTGAGGTGATAGTCACTGTTAAGAGGGATGATGAGGATGTGTGGGACCAGAGTGGCCCAAGAAGTGGAAGGACTCAGGACACGCTTTGAAGGCAGAGCATATGGGATTTCCTGGTAGATTGGATGTGAGTTATGAGAGCAAGAGATAGTGGAGGATCCTGAGTAATTTGACCTCAGAAACTAGAATAAAAGAGTTACTATTAAGTGAGATGTGAAGGGAAGTAGAATGGATTTAATGAGGAGGATCAGGAGTTTGGTTTTGGACACTTTTAATTTAAAAGTGAGGGGCTTCTCTGATAGCTCAGTTGGTAAAGAATCCGCCTGCAATGAAGGAGACCCCTGTTCGATTCCAGGAAAGATTCCCTGGAAAAGGGATAGGCTACCCACTCCAGTATTCTTGGACTTCCCTTGTGGCTCAGCTGGTAAAAGTTTAAAGTGAATATTAGACGTAAGAAATGTCATGGAGGAAGTTGAACCCAAGACTGGAATTTAGAGGTGTAATTGTGGGAATATTTAGCATGCCGATTTACTTAGAAGCTATGAGACCCAGTGAGCTCACTGGAGAGGGATGCAGAGGTAGGAGAGAATTGCTACCCAGGCTGAGCCCTGGGCTTTCTAATGTGTGTGAGCTGGGGATAAGAGGAGGTCCACAGACAGGACAAAGAAACAGAGTCAGAGGAGGAGGAAATATTTCACTAAGTGAAAAACACCGGTTACAAAGCAGTGAGTTCAGGAGAGTCATTAAAGTGATCTCTGTGAGTGTATGTGTATGAAATACATGTCTCATAAGAGATTGTATAAGATACACATCATAAGAAGAGCCTTGAAAGTCCCTTGGGTGGCAAGGAGATCAAACCAGTCAGTCGTAGAGGAAATCAACCCTGAATGCTCACTGGAAGGACTGATGCTGAAGCTGCAGCTGCAATTCTCTGGCCACCTGATGTGAAGAGCTGACTTACTGGAAAAGACCCTGATGCTGGGAAAGATTGAGGGCAGGAGGAGAAGGGGGCGGCAGAGGATGGGATCGTTGGATGACATCCTCGACTCAGTGGACATGAGTTTAAGCCAACTCCAGGAAAGAGTGAAACACAGGGAAGCCTGATGTGCTGCAATCCATGGAGTTCCACAGAGAGTCAAACACAACCTAGATACTGAACAGCAAGAGATAATCATCGAGATCTTTAAGTGGGTAATTTGGGATGAGGATTATAGGTGCTGTACATTTCTTTTTGTTCATATTGGTTATCTTATTTTTCTATACTGACCATTATTTGCTTTTGTAATGGGATAAAGCAGATGGTTCTTCTAATTTGAAGAAAAATGTTTTAAAGTGTCTTTAACCTTCAGTGTAAGAGGAATGGGGTCTCCTCAGGCAGATGGGTGGAATGGCTTGGTGTAACTTTGCTACACACACAACCCATGGGAGCTTGATTCTAGCCCTAGTTAGCAAATATCTCAATATGTCAATTGGTGTGTCTGTGTTTCCATGACTCAGGGCACAGGGTCTTTTAAGGATGTATATTCTATTTGGCCTGTCTCAGAACTTGGACTTCCCTAGTGGCTCAGCTGGTAAAGAATCCACCTGCAGTGTGAGAGACCTGGCTTTGATCCCTGGGTTGGGGAGATCCCCTGGAGAAGGGAATGGCTACCCACTCCAGTATTCAATATACTACCCACTCCAGTATACAGTCTCAGAACTGTAGTTTAGATGCTGAAATGTCTAAATTTACAGGACACTTAAGTGATTTATGGAGACAATACATTGAATTTTTGAAAATCAAGACATTTTTGCCTGTTATCCTCTAGGAGTTTTATTGTTTCTGGTCTTATGCTTAGATCTTTGACCCATTTTGAGTTTATCTTTGTGTATGGTGTTAGAAACTGTTCTGGTTTCATTCTTTTACAAGTGGCTAAACACTCTCTGACATAAACCAAAGCAGGATCCTACATGACCCACCTCCCAGAATATTGGAAATAAAAGCACAAATAAACAAATGGGACCTAATTAAAATTAAAAGCTTCTGCACAACAAAGGAAACTATAAGCAAGGTGAAAAGATAGCCTTCAGAATGGGAGAAAATAATAGCCAGTGAAGCAACGGACAAACAATTAATCTCAAAAATATACAAGCAACTCCTGCAGCTCCATTCTAGAAAAATAAACAACCCAATCAAAAAGTGGGCCAAAGAACTTAACAGACATTTCTCCAAAGAAGACATAAAAATGGCTAACAAACATATGAAAAGATGCTCAACATCACTCATTATCAGAGAAATGCAAATCAAAACCACAATGAGATATCACTTTACACCAGTCAGAATGGCTGTAATCCAAAAATCTACAAGTAATAAATGCTGGAGAGGATGTGGAGAAAAGGGAACTCTCTTACACTGTTGGTGGGAATGCAAACTAGTACAGCCACTATGGAAAACAGTGTGGAGGTTCCTTAAAAAACTGCAAATAGAACTGCCATATGACCCAGCAATCCCACTGCTGGGCATATACACTGAGGAAACCAGAATTGAAAAAGCCACGTGTACCCCAATGTTCATCGCTGCTTTGTTTACAAAAGCCAGGACATGGAAGCAACCCAGATGCCCATCAACTGACGAATGGATAAGAAAGCTGTGGTACATATACACAATGGAATATTACTCAGCATTAAAAAAAAAAATTCATTTGAATCAGTTCTACTCAGGTGGACGGAACTGGAGCCCATTATCCAGAGTGAAGTAAGCCAGAAGCAAAAACAACAATACAGTATATTAACGCATATATATATGGAATTTAGAAAGACGGTAACGAGAACTCAACATGCGAGACAGCAAAAGGAACGCAGTTGTATAGAATAGACTCGTGGACTCTGTGGATGAGGGAAAGGGTGGGATGATATGGGAGAATGGCATTGAAACATGTTAATTATCATATGTGTAATCAATCACCAGCCCCGAGCATCAATCCTGGGCTGGCGATTGATTACACATATGATAATTAACATGTTTCAATGCCATTCTCCC